>JAEANM010019512.1:0-12344 GCA_017656035.1 Myanophis thanlyinensis | reverse complement strand
CCTTCATGACTCGTGGACTTCAACTCCCAGAATTCTGGGAGTTGAAGTCCACGAGTCATGAAGGAGCTGTAATTGCCAATCCCTGAGTTAGACTCAACATCAGTAATATGAAATAGGATAGTGCTGAAGGAAGCAGATCTGCAAAGGAACATGCCATTTTTGCATACAAGATCGAAGCAGCTACCTTGCTTCATTTTTGCAATTTTTTTTCCTCTTCTGCACAGGCCCTGCACGTGTGTAGAAGCCACCTGCCTCAAAGTAAGCCAGAACATCCAGGCAGATTTTCACATGCTGAATCAATGAAGCATATTTCCTGTGACTTTCAGGACTGAGATGGATCACACAATGATCAGCACTTGAATGTTGCTGAGCCAGATTTTGCTTGCTTTGCGTAGGCCAGAATCCAACCACAGTACTGATGCAATATCATTTATTTTGCATTGACCTGCAATTTTGGAGAACTACTATATCAGCTAAAGGCTTTACTTGTCTCTGGCAGGCATGCAAACAATAGCCTAACAGTTGCTGTGTGTGTTGGGATGGGGAAGAAAGAAACAGAACTATTTCCATTCTCTGATATAATAATATGAGAGAGAATCTGAGTTTTAGTTCTAGTTGCTCTATCTTACTTGCCGACAGTATGGATTAATAATGTATGTTTTGCCCTTAGAAAAGGAAAAGCAATGCTATCCTTTGTAATAGAAATTAAATCTATATCAGTATTTAGGTTTATTTTTTTTTAAATGCAAGATACAATAGGGAAAACAAAAATGTCATTGTTCCAGAGTTATGAAATTATATTTCCTTTAACTTCTTATTGATGCTAACATTTTGCAGTATTGAAATCCTGCATGATCGTTTGGGAATAAAGTATATGAAGAACATTATCTGAGTGTCCCAGAAGGAATGTTGGTCTTTCTAGAATTAGACAGAAGGAATGTTCCTTAACAAAAATATATCAAAGAGTTGACAGAACTGATTAAATTCACCAGTGCCCCCTGTGGCAGAAACAGTCATATGGTGTTTAGGGTTGAAAAGATCATTGGACAACACATGGAATCTTGCAGAAATAATGTTAGTTACAGACTTAATTATTTTAATCTTTTCTGGTATACTGCTTAAGTAGAAAGGACTATGACTTAAACATGCATTGATACAGGTTCTTGCAGTCTCCCTGTCAATGATCAGTGATTATTTTGCATGGCATGAAATCCAGCTTTTTGTTATAGAATATTAATAAATATTTGCATTTTAGGGGTTTAAGTCTTTAAAATATACAGATAATTTCCCATGGTGGCAAGTCAGATTTCTTCAGGGAATTGACAGTCAGAACAAGAGGGTAACAATTCCTTCCTGTTTTATACAAATAGCATCTGCTGTTCTATGATATGGATGGATGGATCAGTCTATTTCTGATTTGGGTTACTGTCACACATATTAATATATAAGTCTGTTTTTTTCTTACTTGTGCACCAGTCAGAAGATACATAAATATTAACTAAAACAGAAATCATATATTTTTCCTGGAAATACAAAATCAAACCAGCTTTTTCATAACTTTAAATAAAATGAAATCCTGAAGTATTTCTCATCAGATTTGTATAGTATAATAAAGCAAGAAATCTGAAAAAAGTATAAGTGAAGTAAGCTCTTTAATTTTGATATAAGAAATATAAGATTCACCTGTACCAGATCGCTACATAAAATTGAAGCACTTTTTTTTTTGGCACAAAAGTGGTTTAGTGCAGTGGTGGAATTCAATTTTTTTAAACTACTGGTTCTGTGGGAGTAGCTTGGTGGGTGTGACTGGAGGGGTCATATGACTGGGTGTGCAGTTTCTGTAAGCAGGGCAATAAAGATTAGGCTAGAAACAACACCAGAATGTTTTTTTTTCCTGCCTTCCTTACTGGATTAACCCTGTAAAGTGGAAAAAAAACAAAAGGAGATTTCTTCTATAACAACCGATTCTCCAAATTGCTTAGAAAATTTAGAATCTGCTGAATTTCACCTCTGATTTAGTGATACTTGTGATTGGTTTTATTTCATTTTTTTTTTAACCTGGGCAGTTAAGAGCATCTCAGAGATGCCTAGCCTACAGAATGTCTCATCTTTATTGTTCATAGGATACTTAGATACTAAACATAACAAATGGATGGAGCTCTATACTTCTGTTGAAGTGGTTTTCATGCCATGGAAGAGAGAAACAAATCAGGGACGATAAGTGATGTTTGTTCTTCGTCAGCTGGTCTTGCCACATTAGCTTTGTTTATTTGCAACTATGTGAACTATTCAACATCCTGACTATTGTTTTTTGTCACTCTTGCCATTTTCTTTATTTTGTTCAGTTTTGCATTTTCTTCTTTTTAATCTATGAACTGTTGTGAGTGGCTGAGAGTTGGGTGGCACGTAAAATTAAATAAACAAATAGTTTGTCTTAGTTAAAAGCTTTGCTCCCAGCTAATCTCTGCTTTTGTTATCCAAAATCTTCCTTAGTGCATAAGATAAAAGCTCTACATTTTCCTATTAACTGATTGGAACCCTATTTTCACTTCTGAGGCCAGGGCTAGATGGAGAGACAAGAATAACAGGCAGTCAATCAGGGAACCACTGTGGATGGTATAACAAGATAAGGAAAAGCAAAGCCCTGAAACAGAAAACCAGAATTGGCAAGTGAGGTGAAAAGAAATTGAACACAAAGTGCTGGAGTTAGAGTGGAAAAGGTTGCATAAAGGATAAAAAGGACTTTTGGATACTTAGGAACAATGCATTATTAAGAGACAGCGTTGAGAGGCTCTCAATATGCATGTTTTAACAGTGGTATTTATGGTTTTAGGCTTCTTTGTAAGGGGAAAGAAAAGAAAAGAAAATACTTCCACAGCAGCACTATTTTCATTCATTAGACACTGAAAACCTCACTGCAGCTGGTCTCAAAATGTTCATGAACTGATTAACAATCAGGGAGTGGAAAACACAGCAGCCAAACAATACAGTTATACTGCATTCCTATCCATGCAAAACCAAAGATTTCATGCGTGGCATTAAGCATTCTCAAAAGCAAACAACAACCCTTGAGCATTTAGGGAAATATATTGGACTGCCAAAATATCCTCCTGTTTAGTTTAGAAGAAATTGTGAAACTACCTCTGCAAGAAGATGAAGAAGAGGTAATAATTCTAGCCAAAGGGATTGAGTTAGTTGCAAAGCCCCAGCATTTTTGTTTGGGGAGTAGCTGCAGTACAATTGCTCTTGTGTTCTAGATGAGCCAGAAATAAATTGGTTCAGTCATTGATGGAGAAAACAGTGAGAGTTCATGGGGTCTACAGCCAATCTGGGAGTGGCACAAATACAATGTGGAAAAAAATGTTCTGAATAGGAAATGTAGTATCTATTGTGGCTGGAAACAGAAAGAGGAAGATTCACACAATAGAAGTTGCAATGATTTCCTCCTAAAAATAAGTATAGAATAGTTTTAAATATATTAAAAAAAATCTGAATATAATAGTGTACCTGGAAACCTGGAAAGAAAAAATATATATACCTGGAAAGTATTACTCAAAACATTTTCTAACTCATTGCCAGTTGGATACATAATCAGACCTCACAGAGCATAGTTATCAGCTTGAAACATTCACAAACAGCTGGGCCAGAGACATTTGAAGTAACAACTCATTTATCATCTCTATAAATTGACTTCACTCCAAATTTAGGATGGATTATGGAAAGATAAATTCACATCCCTTCAGTGTTGGTTAATCTTGTCGAAAATATGTGAGCTGCTGCATAATTAGTGTGATATAAAATGGTGAAGTGAAATGGGAGGATAAATAGCATAGAATGAATAATGTTGGTAAGGGAACTAAATTATTCCTTTTGTCAATGTGAAAGCAAGTGCAAGCTGCCTTGGTCAGACAGAATAAGGAGCAAGAATTACTGAGCCAGGTGTAGCCAAAGGAATGGAAGATTCTTCAGATTCCTAAATAGAATTTACTGTTACAATAATTGTATTTGATTTTTTTTAAAAAATATGCTTATAGTAATTCTAAATTACTATAATTAATTTATAGTGTTCATTAGAATTAATGATTAAACATTAGACAAAAATTAGGATTAATAATTTAAACAATATCTTTACAGACGTACATTTTTATCTTTAAACTGTTCAGAGTTGCTAGGAGTTGGGTGGCATGTAAATATGTGGAAAACATCAAAAAGAGGGCTAGTTAGTAGGGGAGTTGAGTTGAGAAGTTGAGTTAGCAGTGAGAGGAGATATTCTTCTGATGAGTATGTGTGTGAGATTATATGGAAAGCATTTTCTCAGGTATTCCATATCCAAGTCATATAAAGTTTTAAAACAATAAATAGGAATTTGTCTGATGAATGTTAATCCATTGCATGCATTACATGTCCTAGTTGATGGTATGCAGACAATAATATGATGAATTATAAAGTAGTTTCTAGATTAGAAAAAATAAATTACACAAAACAGAATGACATGTCTAAAGTAAAACTGGACTTTATTTTTTTCATACAGCACACCGATCAAATGTGGGAAAGTCTACTGATAGTTTCCTTAATATTATTTCCTGCCTTACCACTCTCAGTCTTTATAGCTACAAGTAAAAGAACAGGCTAGCCAACCTGCTATCAATTTTATGTAACAACAAATATATATAGCTACAGTAATATTTATTCTTTTTGTTCCTCCTATTTGCTATGAATGATTGTCAGAAGATAGATGGAGCTTCACACCTAATAGCTGAAATGCATCTTTCTAAGCCATGAACTCTAGGCTTCTGACAGAAATCAGGTGACTGGACAAATTGAGATTCCAGAAACTTGTTAAATAGATATATCTCCTCAGAGACAGAGAACAACCAAGATAGGAAATGAAGTGAATTAGCTTCTAAAATAGATCAAGTACGACTAAAGTGATATCCAACCAATGGTGGAATTTAATTTTTTTTACTACCGGTTCTGTGGGTGTGGTTTAATGGGCATAGCTTGGTGGATTAACCTTGTAAAAAAGTAAAAAAAAAAAAAGATTTCTTCTAATAACCAGTTCTCCTAACTGCTTAGAAAATTTACTACTGGTTTTAGCGAATAGGCTAGAACTGGTTGAATTTCACCTCGGTATCCAACCTTTGACAAGATATTATAAAATCCAAGGGCTCTTAGATCCCTAGAAAGAATGTCATTTGGGATCTCCACTGAAGATTGCCTTATATAAAACTTGAGCAGCTTGGACTGATAGTTTTAATGTTCTAAAATCCTGGCTAGCTTTATATTAGAAATGTAGCAAATTCTCTCTCAAGAAAAAGGGGATGTATAACCAGTTATTGTAGTGTAGTTTTTCCTTGTTCTTGCAAGGAGGGACGCAAAAGACAAATCTCATATCCAAGCCTGAATGCACCGAATACTTTATAAAGATCTAAATATTGGCTCTTGTTGAACACAATCAAAAATTTTCATAGGGTAGGCCAGGATAGACAGAATAAGAGAGTTTTCCAGGTACAAAATGGAAGGTGGAAGAGAGAAAAATGAAAGAAATATTGTAATTTATATGATATGTGCTTGTAGTTTATTGTAGAAATATTGTAGTTTATATGAATCAATGTGCTTCTTTATCAAACAGAAATGTGAACCTTAAAACAAGCCAATTTGGCCTTGAGTGGTGTGGACTTATGAAAAGCTTGTAAGTGTTGCAAATTCTAGTCACTTTAGACCTTTATAAAATATTCAGTGCATTCAAAGCTGGCTTTCCTGGATTAAATGTGGAAACCAGTTTCATGACAAAAATGGGAGGAGGGGTTTCTAGGATGGCATCACCTTTGATTCTCTAGCATGCAAGAGGTCCCCTCCTTAGTTAGTAATCTGGTTCCAGGAAGATGCAAAATTCACATTGTGCAAGGATGGCAGTAAATTTCTTGGGATTCCTCTCATATTTAATAGGCAAGAATATGGGTTCACAGCATCACTGGGTTGCAGTATTTCTAGCAATGCTACAGAATCTTAGATCATGACTGATATGGAGGCTGATAGTTGGATTAGAGTCTGTCCCACCTACTGGGCTAATCATCTAGTTTAAGTGGTCCATATAGATCACTGCTTGGTTCTGATACTGAAACAACACATGGGTTGCTTGACAGACTCCTAGCGGGACTGTCGGCATACTTTAATCCTTATTGATAGTTTTGTTTCTATAGATTTGAGAATATGAGTGGGCTCTTAGGCTTCCCAAAACATACTTGGTAGTTAATCGTACATCTTCAAGACTTAACACATAATTGCACCTCATCGTCTTATATCTCTAGTCTTACATGTATAATGATTGGCAGTTTGTTTGCTTAACCATTTTAACTGGGAAATTAATTTCATGCAAAGACATTATAAAGGAAAATAACCACCAAATCAGAGATTAGTCTCAATCTTCCCATTGAGACTAATATTGTAATATTATTTGCATTATCAAAATGAGATAACTACAGAGGAAAACTAATTTTACATGCATACTATTTAATGACATCCTTATGATTAGATCCTGATTCACATAACATGCTAAATTCAACTAGCCACCCATCAGATCATTTGTCCTTATTGCTTCATTTTATATATACATTCACTCAGTCAAGGGCCACTATTTGGGAGAATATAACCTTTGTAAACTGTTTGGTTATATTTATTTACATGGTACCCTTAGCTAGATTTTATTATTATGTCTTATTTGTTTGGGCAGAAAACAGTAGATGTCTTTGCTGAAACTCCAACCAATCTGTTTGAGCAGCATGTTCTAAGCTGCAATTATTTATACAGAATTTTGTAAGAATCATCCTCATGGTTTTTCCCATTGCATACTCATTCCTTAGAAAATCATTTGTATGAGCTTAGACTTTTCCCCATGGATTATTGGGTTTGGGTTTGTATAACATGGTTGACTGGGGATGAGTAACACTTTCTTAATTTTTTGGTGCAGCTTTGGATTCATTGCCATTCCCTTGCCCAGTGCTGTCTGGACTAGCTAGTTTACATAATATTCTGGGTCTTTAATTGCATAGTCAGTTGTACTTTAATTGCATAGTCAGTTGTACCATATGTGAACATGTTTTTTAGTACCATTTAGAGAAGAGACCTACATATGTGGCATTGGAAGTGCATAGGTTTGATACGCATTATTATTGTCACCATCCAAAATATTACTGGAGTAATAATTGCTTGAATCATATAATATAGATCCCCTATTACAACTTCTAGGCCTTAACAGATTTCAAAAACACTAGAGGATTAATTTGCTTCCTGGGATAAGAAATCTCTGCAGCCAAGCCTGCTGAAGAATTGACTCACTGTATGTAAGCTTAGTACTAATCTGTTATAGAACAAATGACAATGGTAGTGACAACTTGCTCCTGTAGCAATACTGGCACAAACCTCTCATTTTTTAAGTTCAGTATGTTCAGTTTTTAAGTTAATGACTCATTCTGAGTAATGCCTTATTAAAAGAAGCTAGAAAACTTCATGTCAGAATTTCAAGTAGTCATAACCTGCTTTCATTCCTTCATTCTGCCTACCAACTGATGGCAATTATCTTTTTTTTTTAAACTGGCATTTATTTTAAATATATATTGTAATTACACAGATCTGAATATTGTCAAAAGGAGGCAAACCATTAAATAATTAAAGCTATTGTACATAGTTGTCATCAGTGAACAATATAACTATGATAATAAATACAAATTACTATAATAACAAAATTGTTAACTACAGAAACTGACTTTTTCCAGTAGAACATTTTTTTTTGTTTTGACCCTTACTGTTAAAAATATATTATAAATAATGACTGAATTAAATAGAATTTTTAAAACTTACATGAAGTTTTCTCTGAACTGACAAGATTAATCTTATAGAACAAATTCCATATTCTTGTCATCCCCTTGATTAAAAAATGAGTATCTTGCTGCTTCTGATTACAGGTGATATGACATCCTAGTCCCAGCTGTATCTTCTTGTAATCCAATTGTGGTTTTATAAGGAATATTATTAGCATAGGTCTGTTGTCACTGGAACAGTCAAGACAACTTGGATTTACCTGATTAGAACAGCAGAAATGCAGAAAATATAAATAAGCATATATCATAAACAGACAAAATGAAATCTAGAGATAAGACGTTTAAGAAGGTAACATTTCAAAACATTAAACTCCCTTTTTATGACTGTAATTCCTTAATTTGCAATAGAGTTGGGCCAACTGGATGGAACTAAGCATTAGCCAGATGCCCTTCCTGACACCACCGAAGGTTCATAGCTGATATTTTTTTGTTTGTACCCTAGTAGAGAAGCATCTGTCACCACTTAGAATTGAACTTTCAATCTTCCACAAGGGTGTCTTCATCATTAGGCCACTGCATCACTCATTTCAAGACAACATTAAACATTTGTTATCAGATCATGCACAAATTCTGACAAGTTATTTCTGCTCCCTCAGAATGTTAATGATGCCATTTCTTGAAACAAGATAAGAATATAGATTCTATTTATATTCACCATAGAATGGAATGGAATGGAACTGAATAGAATACAATTCTTTATTGGCCAAGTGTGATTGGACACATAAGAAATTTGTCTTCAGTGCATATGCTCTCAATGTACATTAAAGGAAATGGTACCTTGTCTATCTAGAAGGCTAAAAATGCTAGTACTAACATGAAAGGCAAGATATAATCAATTGGTCTCTAGAATGTTCCAGCATTATCTGTACCTTGTTTTATTTTACTGTCCACCATTTCAATAGATATCAATTATCTCTAGGATAACTCTAAAAGGAAGTAAATTGCAGTGGACATTGCAGAAAGTTCTATCTTTAGGACCTCTAAGAAATCAAGACTGCTGGTTCTTGCCAGTAAAGTAGAAATGAGAAAAAATAGGTTGAATCTTTTTAAATGTAATTTCTTACCAAATCCAGTATATTTTCTTGTGCCTGTTTCAGGCATCAGAGTTACAATCTTTGAAATAACCACATTCTGGAGCTTTTGCAGAAACTGGAAAGGAGTTTCAAGTGCTACACCTGGCTTTTTGAGATGAGGGAAATCTTCACTTTGGAGAATGAACATTAAAAAAAAAATCTTGTGAACTCATAACTACTCAGCTAGGTCCCATAATTTGCATTTTACTCTTCAAAAAGTGGTACCTTGTTTAATATACAATAAAAACAAAGTGTTTTGAATTACTTATCAAGTAGTTATCTTTAATCACTGCCATTTTCTGACATTAATACTATATACAATTACTATATTTTCTCTTTTATAAAAATAATGTCGTTTTGAATAGTTTTCTTTCTGATTACCAGAAACTGTAAGTTCAAAACCTGTATATTCTTTTAAAGTTCCCTTTTCCAAATTACAGTTATAATAAATGGAGTCTGAATATATAACCTCCACTTTCATCAATCATTTCAATTAAATTGCCAAAGGCTCTCATTATTCTATTTACCAAGTACTACCTTTACCAAGTATTAATACCATTAATCGGTACTGTATTGTACTATACTCCTTATTCTAGATATGTTATATTTACAACATGTTCCATCCTATTTTTATTATAAAACCTTGCAGTCCAATGAAAAGGCTGGACTATATATTTTCTTAATACAATTCAAAGAATATAATATTTCTGTAACGGGAATTAATTTAAGCATTTCCCAATGCGGTGGCATAATACATTTCTTTGAATTTAGAATCTATTTCTTAGTAGTTTCTTATTTCTTCCTAGGACTAAACATAGGAGGATGACAGTATATAGAACTGAAAAGAAAAATGAGAAAATTCTCATAGTATTTACAGTATATGAGCCAGTAGCTTATGCTACTGTATAGTAGCATAAGGTATTTCATGTGGTAGTGTGTCTATGCACATGTTAAAAAATCTGCATATTTTATCCCTGAAATGATATATTATTTGTAATGTCATCTTGAAAGACACCAGAAAAAACTTCCTATCATAAATGATACGTACCAATCACAACAAACCTGTTTGCTTTCTTTTACCTTGCATAGCGATTAATTGCAAATGACTTTATTTCTCTCGGTTGCGTTTGACATCTCCTCTGGGTCCCACAAGCAAGGGCATGCCACTTTTATGCTCAAAGAACTTTCATTTACGGGTTTTCTTTAAATAATGCGTAATTGACCTTTCTGTTTGCATGCATGATTAATAGTGTGCAGGCTGAGATGAACCAAAGGGGATGTAAAGGAATCTTCTTCCTATCCCTCTTAAGAATACCATAGTATAACAGCTGCTTTTCTTGATCATCTAATTTCCATAGACATTTATAGATGGGTGACTGCTAGAAAGGAAGGAAAGAAGTAAAGTCCAATGCTGTCAAATGAATAGCTTCCTTAACTTTTTCTGGGAAGCCACCTAAAAACTACAAGTTCAGTTTAATCCTCCATGAATCATCCTGAAATCAAAATTAATTCTCCTTCTTCTTTTGGCTATTTCTGTTAGGACTTGCCACAACAAGTCATCTGTTTCCACCTAACTATCCTGGGCATTCTCTACTCTCGCTCCAATTAATTTCATGTCCTCTTTTAGCACATCCATCTCCTCTTTGGCCTTCCTCTTGGCCTCTTGTCTGGCAGCTCCATCTCCAACATCCTTCTATCAATATAACCACTCTCCTTCCTCTGCATATGTCCAAACCATCTCAGTCTTGCTTCTCTGACCTTGTCTCCAAAACAGCCGACCTCAGCTGTCTCTCTGATGTGCTCATGAAATCAAAATTTATTTATTTATTTTAAAAAACCTCCTCCTCCATCACCACCACCACATAATTGTTGCACTCCCACGATGATAGACAAAATGCTTTTCAACAAGTAACTGTAAAGCACATGATGAACTGCAATGAAAAGGTTAGTGCTTCATAACAGGAAGGTTTTTTTTTTTAAACAAAAAAAAAATGGAAAAAAAAAAAACCAAATAACATGCAGTTGCTCTACCCAAATGTTATACTGACCCCTTAAGTCTCACAACTCACATACAATTGGTTGTTTCTTTCCAGTAATACATGAAGAACTCTGAATGGATAAAAGTATATGTTTTAGGCTCAATGTAGCCCAAACCACCAAATCATACTTTTTTTTTTTGAAGAAATTTGCTTGTAGCATATCTGAAGCATTAATATTGACCTTTAAAGGTATAAGTTATTTGGAACCAAAATATCATTACATTTTCCCCTCCCACATAAACCTAAGCATTCTCCATCCCTTTCGCTTTGAGCAAGATACTTTTGATTATAGCATTCAACTTCTGCAATCGCTCTGTCTTGATTCTAATGACTATTTTTTTATTTGGGTGACTTATTGAGCATATTTGCGAAATTGTATATCCATTATCCTTATTCAACAACAAAGGAAATTGAGGTTGGGCAGTTGTAATGAATAAATATACAGAATGGTGGTTATTAAAGTTTGATGACAGGAATGTTTAGTTTTTAATCTTATTAGCAAATTTAGGTGACAAGGATATTACTTTATGGATTTGTAATTTATATAATTTATAATTCTATAGATTAATTCTATTTTGTGGCCTTTTTTTCAAGATAAATAGAAGTCAATGTGGCTGTGCATTTCTTGAAGAGTTCTTGCTTTCAGCTCTCTGGAAGCCTATGTGTTACAGTTGTTTGCCAAGGACATTCCTCCTGATATCTCTAGCACAAGTCATCCTGAAGATGGCTTTAGATATTCCAGTATGGACATGCTGTTTTGTACATTACGCATGATGTTCCCTGTAGACAATTTAGGATATTGAAAAGAAGGAAAAGGAGGCTTACCCAATGGATGCAGGAGAATTGCTATTGACACAATTCCTTTATGTTCAGTCATGGGCTGAATGTATTAAATATAGGGTATGTATTGTGCATTTGTGTATGAGTTCAGTTGACTGATTTTAATTTCACATTTTCCAGAGCACTGGACTTTGGCTTCTTCAGCCTCTTTATCTGCCACATTTTCAAATTGATTTTAATTTCATTATGTATACTTTGCTGTATTGTAACTATTTTTACTCTGATTTATTATTTTAACTTTAATCTATAAAACAATTGAAGAAGAAAAGGTGGAGTAAGCCTTACCTATACACTTCTACACAGCTAGATCCCTTTCTGAAATTTCAAGAACACTGATTTAGCAATTTATTTACTTAGTGCAGTGTCTGCACACTGGGACATGGAAATTATGTACATGAGCTTTTAGTTTTTCCTCAAATATTGCTTTGCTTGGCTAGATGACAACTACATTATCCCACATTCCATAATGTTGTCAGTGTTTGGGGGGGAAGTTGTCTCTTCTTCTTCTTCTT
>JAEANM010019511.1:0-12344 GCA_017656035.1 Myanophis thanlyinensis | reverse complement strand
TTCTTCTGTTCCTCTCTCATATTTTTAGTTAGTATTTTAGTTTTATCTTTATTAATTATGAGACCTGCTACTTCTCCAAATTGCTCTATTTCTTTTTTTAATTTTACTCCTGTCTCTAATGGCTCTTCTAAAAACATTACCAGGTCGTCCACAAATGCCTGGACTTTGTACTCTTCCTGCCTTATTTTAGGTCCTTTAATCTCTGAATCAGATCTTATAAAGCCTGTGTAAATCATGGTCACATGGTCATGGCCATAAATGTAGAATGTTTGCCAACCGTGCAGTTGTATGACTGGGATGGGGGCAGGGATGGATGTAGTAACTTCAGATCTGGATCATACTGGATTAACAGTCACTTTAATTTCCACTTCACTCTCTAACTCTGGATACAGTCTCTTTTCTGGTTGAAGTGCAAAATATGGTGAGATCAACTCGGCAGTGCTAACCCAGATCTTTCTTTTCTGGCTATTGAGCCCAACAGACTTTGAACAAAATTAATCCTCTTACATGTTGGCTCTTCTATCCTACGCACTCTGGACTCTGCCAAACTTCTGACCTCTTCTAAATTGCCACTGTCACCGCCTCCAGTCTACCCGATCTCAGCACTCTTCCAAGACACCCACCAGGTCCACCTTAAATATCCGCTGGTTACTTCTCTTCTCTTCCTACTGCCAATCCTGTACCATACTCCCTTTCACACTTCCTTCTTCTTTGGGTGGTGCAGTGTGCCTTCGGGCCGACCCTTGTAGCCGGCTCTTTCAGTATCGGCTCCAAGGGATTCTCTCAGACTGTCAGGGCACGCAACTTCCCCACACAATCCTTGGGGCTTCCCCTCTCTGTTGTGAGCCCCCAAAGGGCTCATCTTTGCCTCAAAAGGCTGCCAAGTGCAGAAATCTCGATCCCAGAGCTCCAGTTTCCCTGCCACCATGACACTACATCACCACCAGAAGCCCTGGATTCCATTTTATCTTGATTTCCATGTTTCCCCACAAAAATAATGAAAACTTCAGCACTATTTACAAAAGAAAAAAATTACTTGTCTCCCCATCGCTTTGTAATAGAAACGATTGCTAGTGCCATTAATATTATTTTTTCCCTATTAAAGACTTTTAGAAATATGTCACAACTGTGATCTTTTAAAGCCTTCTTTCAAATATTGACTCAAGGTAAATATTCTGCATGTCTGCAATTCCAGATTCCAATACTGAATTTAATTGTTGAGGGTACAGTGCTATGACCAAATGGTATTATATTAAGCCAATCTTAATATAGGGTTCCCTTTGCAAAGATGGATGTATTGTGGCCCACCAGCTGCCAGTGGAGTTGGCAGCAGACTTGAACAGTGAGGAGGTTGGTGAGAACCTTGGACCAGGCCTGGAGTCAGGGGAAAACTCTGATGGGTGCTCTGCAACAGAGGCACAGATGGGGCCAGGGCCATTCGAAAGTTATCAGCTGCCTTCGGAGTCAGAGATCAGTGGGGAAGAAGAACAGCAGGAGACTGTTTCAGATGCACATATGCGCAGAGCTGTCAGGAGTAGGGAACAACTAAGAAGCAGGGGTCGACTTGGAAGTAAAGGCACAAGTGGATGCTGAATGGCTTTTCCCATATGGAATAAATAGGAGCAAAAGGGGAGTGGTGTTTGTAGGAGACAATTAGTTTGCTCATTATTGTATTGTATTGATTTACTTATCTGAGTTCGTGCCATACAGAGACTCCTTGCCAAATATTTCAACTGGAAACTCAGCCTGGCAAGTATCCAAGGATTGATAAGGTCTACTTTTTGTAATAAAACCTTAAAAGGTTTACTGCCAGGACTTTTCTGGATGTGAATGAAAAGAATTCACAGTAACCAAATAAAAAGGGGGGTTTTCAGGACCAAAAGCCTATTTCATGATTCTGTTAAGCCTGGATCAGAACAAGGTGATTGTCATATTTGCTCAGAAATTTCCTGTAGGCCCTAAGAGCAAATAGGTCTTATAAATATTTGAAAAGCAAGGATAAATATATGTTTCTTTCTTATATCAGAGCAAAAAAAAAAAAAAACCAAACAAACCTTGACAAACGTTAAGACAAAGTAAAAGTCTACTATCTTTTCTGCAGTGATCATTAAGCAAGTGCCACAACATTAAACAAGGCCATTGTTTCCTATTGGGTGATTCTTTGTGGAAACCAAAAGTAAACACTGGCTTCCAGAAAAGCCTGTGTAAATCATGGTCACATGGTCATGGCCATAAATGTAGAATGTTTGCCAACCATGCAGTTGTATGACTGGGATGGGGGCAGGGATGGATGTAGTAACTTCAGATCTGGATCATAAGTAGCTTTGAGGTTGGAGCTCTCTGAAAGTGGCACAGTGGTTAGAATGCAGTACTGCAGGATAACTCTGCCCATAGCCTGGAGTTCAATCCTGATGGGGCTCAAAATTGATTCAGCCTTCCATCCTGCCACAATCAGTAAAACAAGGATCCAGATTATTTGGGAGGAAACATGCTAAAATTTGTAAACCGGAGCACATTTCACAAAGGCATATATTTTAATTTACATTGAGGATTTTTTTTTTGAGAACATGGGTCCCATTTCCTCCCATCCTAAGATTGCACATCAACTTCTTTTCATAACTAAAATCAGTGGGATTCCCAACAAAACATCAATTTTTATAGCTGTTGTAGATTTGTGCAGCTGTAGTTTAAGCATGGAAATTGAGAGGTATTAAAGAAGGTCTGATTGGCTTTGATTCTCTTGGTTTTTTGAACTATGTTCTATTATTTAAAATTACTATAATTTTTATATATAAATAAATAACTCAGTGGATAAAATGTCACAAATAACAAATTTCTTCTTTTTTTGCTTAACCACTAAATATGTCTCATTATATTCTAGACATATTTACCTGAACTTCTATTTAAAGGATGTACAATATAAATGGGAAAACAAAATCTCTTGATGCAGCCCTTTAGCAACCCAAATCCTTCAAACAGGATCAAAATGGGACTTTCCAGAATTAAAATTCAGAATTGAATTTTTTTTTTAAGTATCGTTTCATTTCAACATGCAAGAATTATTTCAATAGTTTTAGACTGAATCAGATGTATTTATTACAGAGGTTCCTTGATAATATTGTTGTTTACATTCATCTAAATGCATATCTTATTCTAACACAAAATAACAGTAATGGATGGTGGACACCAGTCTTCTGTCAAATGAATTCAGAGGTGGGCTTCTGATGCAGATCTCAAATTATGGCTGAGTCCTGTTATCTGGGAGGACTTTAAGCTGCTTTAGTCTGAGGAAGTAGAAAAGGTCCACATGTCTGTGAGCTTGGCCACTGTGTTCTGGACCCATGCTCCCCCTGGTTCTTTAAGTCCTCCTGAGAGGTGACATCGTTGGATTGAGGGGGTGGTTAATGCCTCTTTGAAGGAGGCTTTGGTGAATCCTCTGCTCATGAGGTCTTCTTTGGATCCAACTGTGTTAGACAACTTTGTCTAATTTCCAATCTTTTCCTTTATAGAACAGGATGTTGAGAGAGTGGTTGGTCTGTAGCTTCAGAGGACCTTGGATAAAGCAGATTATATGGACCTTTTCAATCTGGTTTCATGCTAGAGTATAGGGCTGAGAGGGCATTAGCAACACTTGCTGATTATCTTTGGAGTGCTCAGGAAAGGGTGCTGGAACTGTCTTGACTGTGCCAGATTTCTCAGCAGTTTTCAATACTTGATATCCTTCTGAACTAGCTTGGTGGGTTGGGAGTGAAAGGCACTGCTTTGTGGTGGGTTCTCCCTACTTCCTTTGTGGCTGATTCCAGTCATTTTTAGTGGACAAGGAGAAATCATGCCTTAGGCCCCTAAAAAGCTCAGGAGTTTTTGGGTCACTCCCTTATCCTCTTTAGCATCTACATGATGCTAAAGGTCATCTAATGTCACATGGTATGGTGTCACTAGTATGCAGTTGATACCAGGTATACATCTATACCTCTGGCCAGGAAAGAAATGAAGTTGCAATGCTGCCCAAGTGCCTGGAGGCTTCAAGGGTTTGGATTGAAAAGAACTGACTTCAGCTCAAACTGGCAAGAGTGGCTCTGGGGTTTGTCCCCTCCACACCAGGGTCTGGTGATGTCATCTTTTATATGGGTGGCCACACAACTGTTTTTAAATAACTAAAGGGCAGGAAGGCTTATTAGATGATAACCAATTGGTGCCCTAGCTGCAAGTTGTGATGAACTGCAAGGTCAAGACATGCATTTCAAATTGAACAAGTAATAGGGTTTAGGAGTATATCCCAAAGTGGATTCATGCATTCATAAACATAAAATTAACAGGACACAGGGAGAGAAAGAGGAAGAAAGGTCTTACCAATGGTATCAAGAGTAAATATATCAATGGAGATATGCAAGATCCTTGGTCTAGGTAAAAAGGGCAGAAACATTTTTAATCTTTAGAACAAGATTGTGTTCTGTTGAAAGGATTGAAAGTGGCCCATATACACGCCTCCTTAATTCACTGAAATATAAGAAGGAAGAGGAAATATAGCACAATCAGACATGCACATTTTTATTATTATAGCCAAATCTCAACAAAATTAGTTTTAACCTTCCTTAGCTGTCCTTCTAGTGGGATTGAACTATAGGTAACAAATATTTGCTTTTCTTGGATCCAGTGTGGCTTCACATTTGAGAAATTAACTTATTTTTCAAACCGCCACAGTGCAGAACAGGAAATAATAGCTGGGAGCTTGTTAAAGAGAGCTCCAACTTTCTCTCATTTTTTTCTTAACCCAGAACATAGAATCATAGTGCTAAAAGGAAACTCTTCTAGCTCAACACTCTGCTCAAGGAAGGAGATTTTATACTATCTTGGTCAAATGTATGTCCAGTCTATTTTTGAAAACCTCCAATGATGGAACACCCACAACCCTGGGAGGCGAGCTATTCCTTTGATTAATTGTTCTTACTTGTAAAAAAAATTCTACTTGTTAGGTTGGATCCCTCTTTAACAAGCTTCCACCCATTATTCCTTGTCCTGCCCTCTGGTGTTTTGGAAAATAAATCCCTTTTTCTCTGTGACATCCCTCAAGTATTGGAAGATGGTTGTCATGTCTCCCCAATCCTTCCCTTCAATTGGCTAGATTTCTAGCTCCCTCAATTGTTATCATAGGATTTATCATCTTTGTTGCTCTTCTCTGAATATGTTCTAGGATCTCGGCATTTTTATATCATGGTGACCAAAACTGTATGTAGTATTCCAGGTGTGGCCTCACTAGTGTAGGTGTTATCACTTCTTGTTATCTTCATGCCTTTCCTCTGTTGATGCAGCCTAGCAATTACATTTTTTTGGCAAATGCAGCACATTTATGGATGATAGCTAACTGATGGTTCACTAGGACACCTAGATCTCCCTCATCTGGGTCATTTATGAAGTTGTGGGAATAGTACTGGGCCTATGATGCAATCTTGAGGTGCCTTACTGCATGCTTCCCTCCATTTAAATGTAGATCCATTGAGCACTACATGCCTGGTGCAGTTGGTCAACCAATTGCAAATCCTTCTGGTAGTGGTATTGCCTATCACACATTGTTCCATTTTACTAAACATCAGCCTGTGGTCTCCTTTCTCAAATTCCCTACTGAGCTCTAAGTAAAGTATGTCCACAGCATTTCGCTTGTGCCATTAAAGTTGTCTGTCAAGAGCTATTTTTAAGAAACATGTGAAACTTCTAGTAATTACATTGTTCATTTCTAGGTGCTCACAAATCCTCTGCATGATTACCTTTTCCATAAATACATTGCTTATACAGGGAGCAAAATGGTCATGTTATTGAGTATGATACTTCATTTATTTGGAATTTTTTTTTAAAAGAAACCAACTCTGTAGGTTCAAGATACTGTATCATTTTTATACAGTATTAGTCAGGTGAACCTATATGTGTCTTTCACTGTAGAGAAAAGGTTGTTGAGTGGGTAGTTGGCATGTAGTTTCAGAAGACCTTGGATGAAGCAGATTTTCTAGACCCTTTTCAATCTGGCTTCATGCCAGAGTATAGGACTCTGCTACACTTGCTAATAATGATCTTTTTTTATATTAGTAATGTGGACCCATAGTATTTTTATATATTTTTTCAGATATAAATATGGAAACAAAGGTTAAAAATAGTAACCAGAATGGTACTAGTACTATTCTTAGCAGGTATGGTAGTGGTATTGAAATAAAAGCTATTATAAACTATGGACATTCCCTTCAAGCACACTATTTTTCTTTGGGTTTTTTTTTTTGTTAAAGATCTAAACTAGTACCTACTATGAGCTTATTAACAAATTGGCAAAATATATGGGAAAGTAATAATTACAGAGAAAGGAAGGAAAGCTGGGAGGGAGGGTGGTTGGGGGGTAGGAAGGAAGGAAGGAAAGATTAAAATCAAAATGAAATTAGTACAGGTTTGCAGGTATTAGAAATACATAATTTGTTCTCTTGTCTTCTGCTGATATGCTGATATGATATTACCATAAATTTAAACTAATTGCTTATACGGATTCCAAAGATTCTGTTACAGCAAATTTTCTTCCCCCTCTTCTTCCTCTTCCTCCTTCATTCAGTCTATAGCATATTTATAATTCACTAGGTATGCAGAAAATGTTCATAAACCTAAGCATATCACAACTTCTACTAATATAACATTTGAAATATATAAAAAAACATATTTGGACAATCTTAGAAATACGATTACTCTTTTCAGTTTAGGAGTGTGGAGTGTGCTAGCAAATGCTCATCCTGAAGACTTTCCACAGATCATTATTTCTTTATTCTTCTGATCTATCCCCACAATGTTGAGACAAAAAGATATAGCTGAATTCTTTTGTGCACCAGCTTGTCTGTAGAAATGCATAATCAGTCTAAATCTATGTCAGGATACTATGCAAACAAAGATCAATAAATTCCATCAAATTTGTAAAAACAACAACAACATTTTTACAGTTGTCATGTGTAGGCTGTAGCTTGCCCTGATGTACGCATTTTGTCTATATCTTTCCATAAGATAAACATGTTTACATTAACTTTTCCTGCTACAGAAAAGACACAGTTACTAGTGTAGAAAATTAGCACCCACCCCTCTTTTAGAAGAATGGAATAGTTTAGGAAATATTAAAAAGGCAGAACATTATATTTCCCTGGATGAGAAATTGAGAAAAATGCTCTTGGAGACAGAAACAAAAGACCCCACCCAGTTCCCTGCCCCCAGCAGATATTTTGTGCCAGCTTATCTACAAGACAAAAGACCTTCACCCTCCAGGACATAATAGGATTATCTACCAGCAGAGCTCACTCACAGCACAACCAAGCCTCTTCATTACATCAGCCCATGGTTCAACCAAACATGATTCAGTCAAACATGACTCCCCTTGGGAATCTGACAGCCAATGGAATGCATGCCCTTGCCACAGAAACCAGAAGGTCAAGTTCAAAGTCCAAGAAAGAGTATAAATAACACTCACTCTCCAGCTCCATGTGGTCAGTTACCCAGAATCTCACATGCTTGTTGGTTCTGCTTCACAATTAAACCATCTTTCCAATCAACATTCATGTTTCCAGTGTCTTTCTTCCCATCTGGAACAGAACCCAGATGGACATTTCTTCCAACACTAGCTTCCCTCAGATGACAATATTTGGGGGAAGGACTAAGCGCATGCACACCCTATCTGACCTGGTAGGGTGGATAGATGTCCTTGAGGAAAGAAGGTCCCACAGATAGCCTGGTCCCATGCCACATAGGTTAAAAGATAACAAACAGCTTGAATTGCATCCAGAAAGAAACTGGAAGCCAGTGCAGCTCATGCATCAGAGATGTTACATGGGCAAAACTAGGAGGCCCCTATTACTGTGCCCACTACTGCATTTTGGACCAGTTGAAGTGTCTGGACAGTCTTCAAGGGCAGCCCCATGTAGAGCTCATTGCAGTAATCTATATGCCATTCTATTTGTAAAACAACTGCCATATTGAACTTTTCTGTATAATCCAAACTTTTCTGTATAGTCCAATTTTGTTCATCTCTATAACAAAGTAATTTACTAAATTTACTTTTCACTAAATATCACTACCAGTGTTAAAGATGATTAAATTACTGATTCTGAAGTATGATAGTGCTTCTTGTATCTTTTAAAAAACTTGTTTTTGTGATGCCTTTCTTATTATTTCAGTGTTTTAGCCAAATAATTGTGAAAATGTAAAATGTAAAATACAGTAAAGAAGAAAAAGAGCATACCCTTTTTAAAAAAAAGTAAAAGAAGAAATGTTACCATTCTGTTAGGATTGATCTACTTAAGCAGCAACATCCAAACAAAACATTAAGATTAAATAAATAAATAAATAAATAAATAAAAAAGGATAGGAGGATCCACAGGCAATATAGACTCTAAACCAGAAACCATAAGAAAACTCAAGACTATAATGAGAACCCCTATTAGTACCTCATTTCATAACTTTCCTAATTTATTTCCTAACTTATTTCCTCACTTATTCTCCTATCTTGTCTGGGTATCTTATGCAGTCGCGGGCAGTCGCATAAGCATTTTACTGCATATCGTACTATGTATGACTGTATATGTGACAAATACAATTTGAATTTGATTTGATATCCAACATCCAAACAAAACATTAAGATTAAATAAATAGAAGGATGGGAGGATCCTATTCTCTTATTGTTTGAAAGCTGTTTTAAATTTTTTAAAATCTGCTAGCCCAAATCTTGGGAATCAAGTATTGATGACAGCAAGGTTGGGATAATTCACATTTTGATGTGCATCTGCTCCCTATGCCAGAGAGGGTTTTGTGGATGATAACCAACAAACTAAATTGTAGCCTACAATAATCAATGCAGTTTGTGAAGCAGAAATGTTACATAGACATATTGTCACATGAGCATAACTGCTCATCCCACCAGATTCTAGACTGAGACCCAAGTGATCTTCAAGGCAAATCCCAAATATAGTACATTATAGTAATTCATGCATGGGGTTATCAAGATATGTCAGAAGAGCCTCCCAGCCAAGGAACAGATGCAATGGACACACAAGATGAATTTGTGCAAATGCTTTCCTGGAAAGTCCAGGAAAATCTCAAAATAGCAAAGGTTTCATTTTATTTTATAGTTTACTGCTGTAAGTATGAGATTATGTCCTGCCTCAGAAAATTTTAGTTATCAGTACAGATGAGTATGAGCCTCAGATGGTCCAACTTGTCTTCTCTGCTGAGGCCCATGATACTCAGAGACCAGTTACAGATTTCCAGTTTGAAAAATAAAAATATCGGTTACCTCTGTTTTCCAACTGTTCAGTTTTGAACAATTATACTAAGCTAACCAAAGTATAAAGCCATTATCGTTTAGAAGTGGCACATGGGACACTCCAAATCATCAAAGTTCTTCAGAATTAATTGTCTTCCCGTGCAGAACTCCTCACCATAAATCAGTGTTTAACTTTCAGGACAATAACCCAAATTGTTCATCCCTTCCATTGTCAGACATAATAGGTATCCAAAAGTCCATATTTTAGAGCCAACACCTATGATTTACTGAATTCCCAGACTACTCCACCTGTTGAAAAATCATTGCAGTGATGTGTTCACTTTCTCAGTATATGAAATATAATTGGTTGAATTATCAACACTGCAATTTTTCAGCAGCTAATTTAAAAATATGCCTCCAAGTAAAAAGCAAGGTGGAGTAAATGGATGCTAGGCCTTATTAATCTCTACACATTTTACAAATCCTTCTTTACCCATTTGATTAAATTGCAGAAGGGGAGATAGTATTCCTTCTGCAATTTAATCAAATTCATATTTTTTGATATTTATTTAGATTTGCTTAACTCTCAAAAGCAGATTAAACAAACTTGGGATAAAGTAGCAAATTCAATTGCAATGATATCCATCTCAAAGCTCATATTTTAATTGGAGATAATTTCAAATGTGCAGATGAATCCAGACAATAAAACTTTATATGTCTACTTTCAAGACTACAATTTAGAGGAAGTTGAGGGTTTCCATCTCCCTACCCGCTTGGCACAACTTATAATTATAAGACACAATTTATAATTTTACAGGTTGTTTACCTCTCTTAATTAACCAAACCATTTGATATTCACATTCTAAACTGTATAATCTCAAAAAATAAACTAGCAGGATTTATTTATTGTCAAGATCATGAATATGGGTGATTGGCTTGTTTCTCATGACTTACTGGCAGATGCTGTTCAAATGACAGGTGAATTGTGAACACATAGTAGGGAATTCTCACTAACTCTTTATATTACATTGTTAATTAGTCCATCATTTTAATCAGAGAATGCTCCCCTCATGACAACTGTGGAAAGCTCTGTCCATAACAGATGGAATCAAAACAAGTTTCTCTGATATCTAAACTGTTACATTATTCTAGACTGTTGGGAATTCAAGCAGAGATAGCAGCAGCTGGGTTGAACAAATTAGCAATTACTCAATATACATTTCTTGTCCAAATTTCACAAGAATAGTTGTGTTCCCTCCAGCGTAATCATACCATTCATTTTAATGTCAACTGTAACAGTTACTTTGATCAAGACTGTGTTATAGCAAAGAGTAAATTATTGACACATGTTTCTTTATATCAAAAAGATGCCCTTCAGAAGATGCTTTGTTTGCTAGAAAACTCAAAATGTTTATTTGGGCTATTGAAGAAAATGATGCAGAGCAGAGGAAAACTTTCAAATATTTAGGCCATAGGGAGCCAAGCCACAGGTATTTATAATGCTCACCAATCATGTTGCCTGACAAGCACGAATGCATAGTATAACAATTACTATAAAATTTACCTGAACAAAGGACAGGAATGTATTCAAGCAGCAACCAAACTTTTTATAGCAAAACTGATGGCTGAAATGCTCTGTAACTTTTGTAAACATTTTTAATTGTTTCAAGCATCTAAATCATTGTTTTTCAAACTTGCCGATTTCCAAAAGGTGTGGACTTCAATGCATGACTGGATGGAGAACTCCAGGAGTTGAACTCCATGTCTCTTAAAATTGCTAAGTTTGGGGGAAAAAACCCTGATCTTTATTGATATCTAATATGATTCTTAAAATGGAAACAAGACAACAAAAATGGAGGTAAGGGCCTGATTATTAATGCTAATTGTCAACAAACAATATTGATAAAACTTACATAGTATGTTATCTACTCAGCCATTCAGGAAATTGTTTCTTTTGGGATATTCTAAACTAGGATAATTATTAGAGAAAAGATTTTTAATATTGAGTATCATAGTTAGGTTACCCATATACCAAACAATATTAGAACTTAGATGTCTTATCCCGCATGACAATCAACATTCAATATGAATATTGAACCCCTCACCCACCTCATTATTACTGGCCAATATCTATTATAGAAGTCTGATTAATGACTCAATTTATAACCAGGCAAATAATAATCAGTCTGATGTAATATGCTAGCTTTCCTGGATTCTGAAACCAAATGAGTCACTCAAGTTATCAATATGTGAGGTTTGTTCAATCTACTCAATCATTTATCCCTCTAAAAATTCAATATATATCTTAAGAAAACCTGATTAAGTTCCCAAATGAAGTGAAGTGAACCCCTATTTGTGTGACTTCAGTGGTAAAAAAATCTGTACCAGTTCATTCTGGGCATGTTATTTTGCTTTACAGAAGACCATTCACACAACCGATAAGTCACATTCTTAATTTATAGCAGAGACAGAGGGAAAGCAAGGCAAATGTTTCCATGGCTTAAGTCACATTCTCAAAGTGGTTATGTGAATTGCCTGTTTATTTCAGAACATAAGCATTTTCTGAACTGCCTCATAAAAGTTTGGGAAGTGTGTTACAAATGATTTCTAATTTAAAAAGTGTCACTATATTCTTTTTTCCCTTTTTTGTTAGGTTTAAGTACAACCAATATATGTAGGATTTTTCCTCACAATACAATTGCTAATGTATTTTTTAAACTTTCACTACTATTAGTAAACTATAATAGCTGTGAATACTGTGTGTTGTGTATTTCAGAACAGAACAAACAGTATTTCAGCCCAAGGAAAGAAGACAAATCATTGACTGGGTCAAATCTTTCTTCTCTTTCTGTTTAGGTAAGTCACAAAGCTGTCCTGTAGGAAGTGAGATGGTGGCAGCTAAACTTTAAATTGTCTGATCCAGCCATCAGTTAAATTACATAATAGAGTAATTGCAAAAAGATCCCAATTTCATGGATTAAATGAATTGTCTAGTGCAGGGGTGAGCAAACTTGGCCATTTTGTGACTTGTGGACTTCAACTCCCAGAATCCCTCAGCCAGCTTTTGCTCTCT
>JAEANM010019509.1:0-12345 GCA_017656035.1 Myanophis thanlyinensis | reverse complement strand
GGGTTAGGGGTAGTTGGGAAGGGAAATTAGATGCAATCATGGATCTTATAGTCCTGAGTATTCTTCTTGTTACGTTGTCTGGGATTGTGGTATGTTGCCTGTAAGTTTTTCGGCCCTCTTGGCTGCCTCCGATGTTGTTACAGCTGCCTGGGAGTCCTTTGCATGAGAATAATACATAGTGACACATATTTGTTCCTGAAAATACTTGAATCTAAAATCAACATGTTTTGAATAAGTATGAATGGTGAGGTCTGGAGAAAAATAGGGTTATACATTTCCCTTGTTATGTAAATTTAAAAGCAACAAGGAAAAAAAAAGAAAAGAAATAAAAGAAAAGCACAAAGTAATTCAAATTTACAATTCATCATAAGGTTAAGGAAGTTAACTGCACATTCTCAGAATAATTGTTAATTTTGTTATAAGCTAAATAATATATGTCATTTTATCTGTTGAGTTAAGATAGGCACAAATTCAATACATGAATAAAATGTTAAAATAACTAATCATTCAATTCACTTTATATGAGAGTTTCAACAACACTAATCATCACCGTATGAAATATAAGTAAAAAAGAAAAATTATACTTACCTAGTCAGTAGGGAGTCTACCTTTAGAAATCATCCATAAATTAAATGTTAAAACTTTTAACTAGAATATGTATTTTAATGTTATATAAACCCATTAGTAGAATGTCTAAAATGGTTTCCATGTTAAGTTCTGTATCAGGTTTATTTTGCAGAATACAAATTAATACGAGATTAATTTAAACATAAAGGCTTATTGCAACTTTACTTGACATTCTGTTCTTTCGTGGCATGGGGTCAAATTAGGAACAGTTTTGTTGCAGTTATGTTGACCCTCCCACCCAATCAAGCAGAAAGAGGATATGTTTTGAACCCTGTTGATTAGATAATTTTGACTGGCAGGGTCTAGGAAGAAAGCCTTATCTTTAGTTGCCCCTGCCCTATGGAACATCTTTCCCACAGAGGAGAAGTTGCCCTCCACTCTTCCAAGCATTCAGAATAGTGTAAAAACGAGTTCTGTCTAACTAGGGATTGAAGAGGGCCATGCAGTGTTGGGGGTGGTTGGTGTCTTGAGGGCATTTCCTCCATCTTTTAACTTGCCTTTTAAAAGTCTGTCTTTAATTTCATTTTTAATTGTTTTTAATGCGGCTTTTATATGGGATATGCATTTTGTCTGTAATCCACCAAAAGAGTCACTTAGACTAGGGGTGGGCAATTATGGCTCTTTTATGACTTGTGGACTTCAAATCCCAGAATCCTTGGGCAAGGCAACCTAAATAAAATGCAGGAAACATTTTGAAGTGTAAGGGTTCCTTACACTTACACCTCACAATGTTTCCTCCATTTTATTTAGGTTGCCTTGCCCAGGGATTCTGGGATTTGAAGTCCACAAGTCATAAAAGAGCCACAATTACCCACCCCTGACTTAGACAGTGAGATGAATGGATTTAAATTTGTTAAAAGAAACAAATATTCTTTTCTTGTCCTTCCTCCTTGTGCATAGATAATTCAATTCAACCCTTTATTGTCAATGCACAACATGTGTGCTGCAAAATTGTATGAGCCTCCATTGGTACAATCACACAAAACACAGAACACAGAATACATTCAAATGCAGAATACATCTCCAGACTTATAAACAAATCCCTAACCCCAGGAAATACCCAGGCATGAACAACTAAAACAAGACAGTCTTTTTCATTTGTGTAGACTCTCCACATTGTGTAGATAAAGTTCTTGATTATGCGGATGGGTTTCTTGCCTCAGGATTTATAAAAGATTTGTAGAAAGTAATAAAATGAAAACTAAAGACTTGGTGATGAGCTAACATACATATTCTCATCCTTTTTCCTTCTGTAAAGCACACACATACCTTACTTTAAGTAGCTTTATTAAGTGTTTTTTAGAATGTGTGAAGACAATATATTTATGACACAATTTGGGTCAAAGTATCATTTCAGAAAACTGCAGAGTACAAAACTAATTACTTGTAAGCACAGTTTATTTTATTTAGAAAGTATTGTACACCACCCATAGTCACTTTCACATGAAAGGTGATTATAGAAATACGATAAATAAATTAATAGATTTAAATAATGCCACCTACACACTTGATCATTTTTTGAGGTTTACAAAATAGAATAAAAACTATTAAAAACAATACAAAAATATAAAATCAAACCTAAAACAATAACTAGATTATTAAATTCCAGCACAAATTTTAAGGATATTTACATTAATTCACATTCTTTACAGTGTGTATACACATAGACTATCCATACTATCAGTACATTATCAATAAATCTCTTATTATAACCCATATATATATAAATAATATATGTCAAATATGTAAAATGTATACATATAAAATACATATATCAAAATACATAGAGACGAATAAAAAGCATAAAATACAATTAAAAAACATCACAAAATAATAAAGTACAAATAGTAGCGTCAATCACTACTAATCTTCATAAATAAGATGAATGGTCATGCGCAAAGAATTAGGGCCATCTGTTAGATTGCAGCATAGTAGATTTATTGAAGCATGTACACAAGAATCTAGTCAACTAAAATTGAACACTAAATTGATGCCAGATAAGGGTCAACGTAATTCAGGAGGGGTGGACTTGGGTCAGTTGTGGCAGGATAATGACTCTAAGCTAATGTTGAATTTAACTCTGCCACCCCAACTTTGCCTGCTTTTTTTCTACATGAATAGAACAAATAGAGGCACTGAATTGACATCTTAGGAAGGAAGATTAGTGTCATAGCTTAATTAAGATGAAGTCTTGGTGAAATTTTAGATTTATAATGGAGAAGAATGATGATAGCACATGCTCATTCAAACAAAACAAAACAAAAACCTCCAAGAACTATGGGGTTGAATACAAAGCTTTAAGGCTGGTTTGGAAATCAATATTCCAGATACTCTGCTTAAGATGACTCCTGGCATTTTCAAAACCTAATGGCCAAGTGCATTCCAAAGAGAGACTTAAAGACGAGTTTGCTGTGAGCTTTTGTTACTCAAATTGATTTAAAATGGTCTCTGAGAACCAGTGAGGCCAGACATAAGGGGGAAATAAACTTTTAAGTAGAAATTAATGATTAATTATTATCAGGCTCAGGCACGGACATGGAAACCAAATTTGTCTCTAACTGAATTTTAGTTTCTCTTCATTTCATATTGATGTAATAATACTCCATAAGGTAGACATTTTCCAATGCATTTTAAAAGTAGGCTTTATTGTTTTAGCCTTTATATTATGAGTAGTTACAGATGAAATTCTGCATATGTGCAGTATTTGTGCTGCCACGTTAATACAATGTATTTTAATGAAATCCTAAAAGTCTGTTAGCTACTTCTTGACTAACCACTTAGAAATATATCTATAGGTTACCTCACTGTATACATTTCTGAAGAGAGATGGCTCAAAAAAATTCAATTGACAAGCAGTGGAGTCATTGCTTTTTATTTTAAGAGCTTTTTAATTTAATTTATCTGACATTTGGGATAATGTGTATAGCACTGCTGCAAGCTTCTTAAATGTTATCTGCTTACATATCCCATGGTTTTTGGATGTAATAGATATCTTAAACAAGATCCTGATGCTAAGTATGACCGTTTTGCAGTCTAATCCCATGTTAGTTTTCTCAGAAGCCCTAGATTTAGTTATGCATAGGAAAAAAAATCATCCTAGAATATTCATAGTTTTAAAAAGGTCTCTGACTCACCTACTAATCATTCTCATTGTAAGTTTTGGATAGCCATTGACAAACATATTTAATATTTTATTTGTATACTATACTTTTCATATAAAATAAGCAGATTGCTGACCAGGTTTTGTTATGCTGGCAAACTTAATTCCAAGAGGTTCAGAAATAGAAATATAGATGTACCCTTAAATCATTGATTATATCCACTTTGCTGAGTATTATCATTAACAATATATATGTAGTTCTGTCATCTGCCAGTTCTGTCATAAAAACACAATTGATTCCGCCTACTAATAAATAATATAGTTCTGAATGTTACCTGGTTATTTACTTAACATCTGCTAATGAGAGACGCCGCATTGACGAAATTCCATGCTTTCTTTATTGTGACATGTAAGGCAAGATTTCAGGTTTATTTCCTTCCTAATGCAATAGAATAATGAGCCATGTTTTGTTCTTAGTTATCACTTTCCAACTTGTAGAATCCTGATTTGAACATTATAGTAAACCAATGGTGGAAGTAAACAATACTGCCTAATCCTGAAGGCTTCTGTTTGGACATGTTAGTGTTTTATCTCAATTTGCACTCAGCTTTCACTTCTTACATTTTTGAAGTTAATACTGCTTAAGCTTCCTTCACACTATTGTCTTATATCCCATTTTCTGTATTTTTTCACAACTGCAAATGACATGTACTAAATTTCTAAGAGAGAAAACAGTGGGGCAATACCAATAAAAGAGAATACATCTTGGGGCCAACCAATGCAACAGATCCATGAATTACCAATTAAAAAAAGTTGCTCTGAAAGTTAAAAGTATGCCATTCTCTAACTGTATTCCTACTGAATCAATCTCATGGAGCAGGAAGTTAGAACTTCTCACATTTTATTTGGCCTGTCAAGCAAGTTTGTATTTAGTAGGCATCTCTTTTCACAACAGATAGTAGCATCTGCCTGACCTTTTCTGAGGCATGAACTAAGCCATATCCGGCCTGATCAGTTCTTAGATGGGAAACCACCAGGAAATTCTCAGGGTTGTTAAGCTGAAAAAAAAACCCAGAAAACTTTGAGAAGGCAATGGCCAATCACTTTTATAGCATTGCTAACATACTGGATATTTGTTCCATGTAGTCATCGGAAATAAAGCTCTATCTTATTTTATCTATCTATATACATTATATATAATATATAGCCACTGGAGGGCGCATGGGTCTCCACAGAACATGTGAGGATAATTTAAATTTATTAGCAATCAAAACAAGGTAGTCTTTATCTTAAATTTTAATGAACAAAAATCCAGGTAGAATAACAATATCATAGAGATTAAACTTCAAAAACAGTGGTGGGGGATATGTAGAATAAAATCATAAATAAAACATAACATTAGTGCATATGTGTTTGGTGTTTATTTATTTTGTACCTTCATGTCAATTTTGACTCTTTGATTGACTGGACTATGGTGGTCCCTGCAGTTGTCTTGTCAAGATATTTGGAAGGGTCTGCCCTTGCCTTTTTCCTGAAATACTTTGGTTTTGTTCAAGTAGAATTGTAACATGTAGTCTCCTGGTTTCTAGCCTGGTGCCTATAAAATGTTTGAATTTGTAAATGCAGTGAAATTTAGTAATTCCTAGCCGGGCCTGTGATCCATTCTATCATACTATGAGAGAAATGTAGTGTATTCTGATGTGATCAGTATGACATTAAATTTTAGGATGATTATATTTCTTTTTAAACAAATGCTGGACAGCGTTGTGATCATCTAAGAAGGGTATATATCATAAATAGAAAAATAATTGTAGTGACAAACAAAATAAGCCAATATTCACTTACTTAAACATATAAATAGAAGGATCACAGGTAAACAAAAGCAGTGTGAGTGAGAGCAACTTCTAACTTCCTGCTGCTTTTCCCATTGATTTTGCTTGTGGAAAGAGAACAGGATGTGTCATAAATCACAATCAGGTTATCACAGGGATGCTGCAACAACCACAAGGTTGAGAATAACACTTGTCTGAACACTGAAAATTTCAATTCCACCAGAATAATGAGTCCCACATCTTCTACATCTCCTGTAGTGGATTTTAGCAACTTTGATTCAAAAATGTTTGCAAAATCATTTGGGCTAACTTGATGATAACAACAGACAAACACAATTTTAATTGTATACATATATTTTGATAAAAGACTCCCAAGACATAGCAAACTCTTATGCAATGTTTGTGTATGAATGAAATTTAATGTAGTTCAGATTTCCTGTTGATAAAAGTCAGAAACTATTATCTAACCATTCTTACTATTTACTTAGTAACCTAAAAGATATGGTAATAACTGCAACAAGAATGTTTTTCTTTTTCTTTCTGGACATCTGTTTGAATTTAATCTGAATTATGATTCACATCCATGGATGAAAGTGCTAAGTGAGTTTACCATGGGGTTAAGTTCGCTGGACTGGCCTTTATGAGTGAACATAATTTCTGCATTTTCCAGACTGCACATCTTGTAAGTCAACTTTTCTAAATTGATTCCCTTGAATGTCAGTTCCCATTGGCTCAGCCTGCTGACAATTCAAATTGCTATAACATAATTCCGTAAACAGCAAGATGCAGAAGGCTGATTTGAGCTATAATTCATGCAGAATTCAGCATTTATTTACAAACTGTCTCTTACAGGTTTTTTTCCCATAGAATTTGTAATAATTTCTGTAAGATAAGAACAATTGTGTATGTTCTTTTCTTCTTGGAAGAAAATTCTCTGAAATGTGTTTTCATAAATATTTCTGTTGTAGGAATCTGTAAATTTTTTTCTTTCTTTTTGGTACATAATTACTTTTTGGAGCCTTCTGTCATTTTACTTGGCTTCTGCCACTTGGCATTGTTATTTTGAGAAAAAATGGAACAGAAAATCTGCACATTACTGACATGTGCAGGTTTGTGTCTGTGTGAAACTATTCTAATTGGAGATGTTCACAACTGATCATTTTAAACAATTTGACAAACACTGAGCAGTTGCTTGGAGACCTCAGCTTTTAAAATTTCCAATAAAAAAATTGGCCTTAGACTTTTCTATTTTTACTCTTGATTATGTGTCATGCTTAATTTCCCTACTGTACTCTTGTTATGCTGGTCTATGATCTTAATAAAAATTTGATTTGATAGCATTTAAAAGAAAAGGCGAGAAATACATAAAGCAAAGGCCATAAAGATCTATACTGTATCTGGACTGTGCTGAAATTACAAGTTAATATAATGTGAGAAAAATAGAGCGACTTTTTAAAAAAAGTGCTAAAATAAAATCAAAATAACAAACCATAAACTCTAATCAATAATAGTCAGAACTATATATGCACTTGAGTTGTCTGTCCCCTATGGAATTTCATAAACTACTTAGTTTTTTTTGTTATTTTTAATGTTAAATAGAACACTGCATAGTAAAAAGGAATTACATTTTTAATGGATGTATTAAATATACAAGCTTTTGTATGTACATATGGAAGGGGTATGTGGGGAAAATTGATCCACTGCTTATTATTTCTTTTCTAAGAATCAGTTTTGTATTAAGTTTTGTGTATCAATTTAGGTGTTTGAAAAGTTATATATAACTGGAAAAAAGAATATCCAAACATTTTAACAACTGACAATATATAATTTGACTGGGATGCTTTAAATATATAGTACTGTATGTAAGACAAATTTTGTTATTAAATATTTCACTGAAAAGTTAAATGGAGCAATTTCCTTCAGAGCCAGATGCTATTGAATACTAATTGCTTGGGGAAATGAAAACAGAAGACTGATTATTTTTATACTACCTATGTATTTTTCAATTGATGTGTGCAAGAAACCACTAGGAAGTAAGCTTGACTGGAAAGAGACCTTACTTTTTATTCTATTATGAAGAATCATAAAATATTCTACAGGTTTTGGTTAAGCTAACAATTCTAATTTCTCAAGTATCAAATTAAAAATATACAAAACATGTTATACATAACATATGCTTTCAGTAAAAATTGAATTCTGTAATATTTAGCATTTATTTTTATTTAAAAATACTTTTATTTTTAAGAAGCATTTATAGGTTGTTCTATAACATTAAGTTTTTAGGGTGAGGTATAGACTAAAAGCAAACAAAGTAAAACCAATAACCATACAGTGACATGTGATAACAGCAGAGATTAAAGGTCAAAGAAATAAAGCTAAGTTTGTTTTGCAAGGTACTAGAAGAACTAAAAGAAAATAAAACTATTTGCATTGCACAATTATAGTGCCACCACCGTAAAGGCCTTTTCATTTCTACCACACTTCAGCTAATAGGGGTATCCAAAAAGAGATTCCTATGATGTTTCCCTTATGGACCTTGGTCAAATCATGAAAGCTCATGAAATTCAAAAAGCAGCACTTTGAAAAGTAGTAAATTTACACAATGCCTGAATTCACAAAGCATACTTAACCAACACCCAGTCTTTACATGTGAACTAAGTCCTATAACTTTCTATAAAGGCTACATAAAAAGCTAAGAAGGACTAACTTTAAATATTAGTAAAATAAATTAATGAACGTTATATTTTAAAATTGCATGAGGAATTTTACTATAATAATAGGGCACAATTTAAAAACAATAATATAATTAGCTCTGTTATTAAGACTGTTCTGTTTACAGTCATTTATAACACTGTTCATTCTTTTTACTGCATTTTTTTGTGCTGACACCAAGGAATTCAAAATCTATTTTACTATATTAATCTAACATAATTTAAACACTATTTTAAAGAGGAGAACTCTCTAAAATAAGACTCTGCTATTTGAAAACTTATTAGAGAACAGACATTTCTATGAAATAGCCCTTTGCTTGAAGGATTATCTATTCCATGATCAGCTTAAAGACAAAGTTTTAAAAGAAAGAAATGATGTTAGGACTGTGAAATTCTGTTTACCATTTTACAATTTGTCAACTGACAAGTCACAGTCTTCCCTGCTATTGTAATATGTATCTTTTTTCCCAAAAAAAAAATACTTACCAATTTTATATTGATGCATAAAAACTAACACGAAGTCGTCACAAATTCTGCTAGAAATACTGCATTTTATCTTGACACCAATTAGGGTCACTATTCTACATGAACCAGAGCTAAAAGTAGACTTTCTACCAGTACCTATTATTTCTTGTTCACATAATACTTTCTCTGTCTCTTTTCTCTTTTCTTCTTTTTTCCCACTGAGCTGGTTGTCACAGTGTGAGTAAATAACTTTTACCAGAAGTCTGATTTGCTTGTCTGTACTTTTAAAATTAAGCTGGGGATCACAAGAAATTAAATCAAGAGCTACCCAACTCTCTTAAGACTGAAAATTGTTCCATTTTAAAGTAGCATATGTAAACTTGCACATGCAACTATAAAATGTTATTGTTTAGAAAATGCTTTCTTCTTTTTAGGACAAGTGACCAAAGTAAGCTAAGACTTCCCTCAGTTTTAGAACTTGACTTTTATAAAGAGGAATGCCAACAACCATCCATCCTTAGTCCATTATAGTTCAGTAAATGGCATGGACCAATTTAGAGGGTCATATCTGCAATCTGCTATTTCTCCATAGCAGTTGTGTATAAATTGGCAGCACTCTGTACACTTGCAAACATGTTCAGTTTGAATTTCCCCATTAAAGTGAGTTTGCTTCTCAAGTTCAACATTTCCCTGTTTTCTTTCAGTTCTGTGAACAATCACAGTCCAACATTATGTTACTGAGGAGGAAAACCTCCTAATTCTCAAGATTTATTATGTGGCTGCTTGGGCGTGTTTTGCCAAAGAAAATAAGCTTTCTTTGAGCTGTATTCAGAATACTCCTTTTCTCACCGGAACTATGCCAGAAGATGGCATTGCTGTGTGATGATTCTCCCATCTCCATTGCAACAAGTCATTAAGAACATAGTGCAAAGGCTGCACTTTAAAACTCCATTAGCATGAGTCAGGCTAACAGGAAATGAATTTTCTTTCATATCTCTCATCAAGGACAATTCCATTAAACGCTTCAAAACCTGTAAGAAGTTGGATGGGATTTTTGTTTTTCTTGTTATTGGTACATGAATAAAAAGCTCGTATTACAAGATGCAGCTGAATTCTTAATAAGCTTTTAAAACCTCCAAATATGAAAAATGAACATAAGTGCAATTGCTCAGACATTATCAAAACCTCAGATATTGTTACTTTTTTCTCCTTATATACACATACACTATCCTCAGTGAAGAAAATGAGTACTAATCCATGGATAGTATATCTAAAATCTTATAGGGCGCGGTTATACTTACAAATACATAAAAATAAATATTTGATAACACTTAACTCTGTGTAAAGAGACAGCAAATTGCTCCCTCAAATGTATTAATTAAGCTATAATCCTGGTAACTCCCTTAAAAAGTAAATTAAAGCATCAGATTAAAAACTAGGACACCATGAATTCTAGTCCCAAAGACACAAAGCCAGCTGAGTAACTTTAAGCCAGAATCAGCCAATGAGTTTCCATGGCTGATGGTATATGTCTTCTTACCCCTACTAGTTCTCATTTAAAAGCAGTTTTCCCAAAAGTTAAGACCTCCCAAATTCCAAAACCAATCACATTTTTGATATGGGAAAAATCTGGGTAAATGGGTTTTCAAAAGATAGTAGTGAAAGTATCTTAAAACTCATATGGCAAGCCAGTCTATGACTGTTTGAATATAGTGGAAGAATCCTTTTCTTCGTTTTTGGCAATTCAGAAGTTGCAAGAAAGCACGACTAAAAGGGTATTCTTGAACTTAAAATGCAGTCAATATTTTAGAGATTTATCTTTTAAATTCCCAGAAATGTATTGATAGCAGTTCAGATTTTGTCATGCCCAAAATAAGCTGAACTGGAGCCCACAGAAATTGAGGGGGCAGTTTCGTTGGCTTCAAAAGAAAATGGGGAAGGCCAGGGCCTTTCAGGTTTAGGACAGCTTGTAGGCAAGGAGGAACAGGGGCAGGATGACCAAGAGAGGCCAAGTAGTGAACATGAGAGGTGGAGCTCAGGCAATAAGCACGGACCATCCCTTCCTGATCCGAGAGCACGGAGAATGGAAGGAAGGTTAGAACAGCGCAGACTGAGCCAGCTACGTCGGAGGAGGAGGAGCCCCACATTTGTTGGGGAAAAACACTGAATTCCTGGAGTGTTGCATGCAGACATTTGAACTTTTCTGGATGCCTTGCATTTTTTTTTTTGGCTTTCTGGACTAATTACCTGGATCCTTTGCTTCCCGAACCCCCTGATTTGTCTGCTGGATTTATTGCTGTGCAGTTGTGGTGTTCACAGCATTGGCCTGGACTATTTGCAGCTAGAGGCTGCTTAAGATGTGTGGGGGTGTTTGCCATCACTTTGCTCTGGGACTTGCCAGAAACGTGGGAGCATTTGGGGAAATTTAGAGCAATAAAGAGGTAATTTGAATTGCCAGCTGCCCATGTTATCTCTGTGCTGTGTCCAGGGTCATCACAGGTTTGGTGGGTCATATGTTCTACTGTCACATCCTCATTAACACTTGGATGATTGTTTTCTATATCACTTGGGATTGGGATTATTTTAAAATAGACCCCAAGATAGAATTCCTAAGTAATTATTAAGGTCTATCTTCTCCATAAAGGACTGTAGCTAATATACTCAGCGAAATGGGTCTTTTTAGCTTTCTGAGCCATAAAAATGAATAGAGCTCTTCTAGACCAAATTGATACATTTGGTCTCCATTTAACACTAGAAACATGTGAAGCAATATTGCATAAAACAAAAATGGCATTAATGTATTTTGGTCTACTGTTGAATTATCAGAAGCTTCAGCATATTTCCCTTTCTCTAGTAAAATTCTATTAGGGAAGAATACCAATCTACTTTCTATATGAAAATGGTTCATAGTATAGATGCTGCCAATGAAAACAGTGTTTGGTATGTGCTCAGCCTAAATGTATCTAAAAGAAATCACATCATCTAAGGTTTACTTTTGTGTTTTCTGAAAAAAATTCAGTGTTGACTTTATTTAACAGAAAACAAGTAACAATTAAAAATTTTGCATATATGCACAATTGCACAGATGGCAAAGATTTATTTTTAATTTTAAATAAATTAAGCAAGCAGTTGCTTGACTCTTAATTGATAGCACAGTTCTAAATTACGTTTACTGACAAGCTAATGTTGCTGAATTCAGTCCTTACTATCTTTTACTAGGATTCAATTTTGAACACAGAAAATGGAAGCACCACCGATTACATCTTTATAAATGGAGCAAAATACTCTAAATGTTTTTTTTTTAAAGTAGGCATTCACCAAAGTTCTTTCCTTTGCTAGTCTACAACAACTTCAAGCTTTTTGCCTTTGGGGGAAATATTTTTCTGTATAGGCTTAATTGGTAAGGAAGCCTCATGTATACTGAAGAGGACTTTGTAACAAATTCTTAGAGCATGTTAAGCATCAGCAACATTTATTTTATTTATTTTCAGAATTTATATACCGCCCCCTCTCCTGAAGGACTCGGGGTGGTATACAGCGAGTAAAAAACACACAAATAAACAATCTAAAAACCAATTAAAATTGAATTAAATTAAAGCCTAATAGATAA
>JAEANM010019508.1:0-12345 GCA_017656035.1 Myanophis thanlyinensis | reverse complement strand
TGCTGACACTCTTCTGTCACACAACACTCCAGACACCTTTCTCCACCCATTCCAACCCGCCTGCACTCACCTCTTCATCTCTTTTCCACCCTCCCCATCGCACTGGACTGTTGACCTCAAATACTTAAACTCCCGCACCTTCTTGACTGCAGCACCCTTTAACTTCACTGTTCCACTTCCCTCCCTTTCATTTACACACATGTATTCTGTCTTAGTACAACTGACCTTTATTCCTCTTCTTTCCAGAGCATACCTCCACCTTTCCAGGTGTTCTTCCACCTGCTCTCTGCTCCCACTAAGATCACAATGTCATCCGCAAATATCCCCGGAATCCACGGAGATTCCTGTCTGACCTCATCTGTCAACCTGTCCATCACCACATCAAACAAGAAAGGAATCAGAGCTGATCCTTGATGTAGCCCCACCTCCATTTTGAACTCCTCTGTCTGACCTACAGCACATCTCACTATTGTTGTACTGCTCTCAAACATATCCTGAACTACTCTGACATACTTCTCTGCCACTCCTGACATCCTCATACAGTACCATAACTCCTCTCTCGGCACTCTGTCATACGCTTTCTCTAAATCCACAAAGACATAATGCAGCTCCTTCTGATCATCTCTATACTTCTCCATTAACATTTTCAAGGCAAAAATTGCATCCATAATGCTCTTTCTGGGCATGAAGCCATACTGCTGCTCACAAATATCCACTTCATTTCTTAGCCTAGCTTTCACTACTCTTTCCCATAGCTTCATTGTGTGGCTCATCAACTTTATACCTCTGTAATTGCTACAACTCTGCACATCACCTTGTTCTTAAAGATTGGCACTAGAATACTTCTCCATTCCTCAGGGATCTTCTCACTCTTTAAAATCCTGTTGAACAAACTAGATAGAAACTCCACTGCTGCCTCTTCTAGACACTTCCACACCTCCCAGATATGTCAGCTGGACCAACAGCCTTTCCACTCTTCATTCTTCTCAGAGCCTTCCTCACCTCATCCTTTCTAATCTTTGCTACTTCCTGCTCTACAATATTCACCTCTTCTCCCTCTCGTTTTTCTCATTCATCAGTTCCTTAAAATACTCCTTCCATCTTCTCTGCACACTCTCTTCACTTGTCAGCATTTTTCCACCTCTGTCTTTAATTACCCTTATCTGTTGCATATCTTTCCCATCTCTATTTCTCTGTCTCACTAATCTGTACAAGTTCTTCTCACCTTTCCTCATGTCTAACCTAGCATACAACTCATCATATGCTTTCTGTTTGGTCACTGCCACCTCCTTCTTCACTCTATGCTGTGATTTTTTGTAATCCTGTCTACTCTCTTCAGTCCTTTCTACATCCCACTTCTTTTTAGCTAGTCTCTTGCTCTAGATGCAGTCCTGTACTTCCTCATTCCACCACATTTCCTTTTCTTCTTTCCTTCTTCCAGATGACACACCTAGCAGCTTCCTACCTGTCTCCCTGATCACTTTTGTTGTAGCTTCCCAGTTATCTGGGAGTTCTTCCTGACCATCCAAAGCCTGTCTCAACTTCTGTCTGAATTCCTCACAACATTCTTCCCCAACTTTCCCCAATTGGTCTTCTTCTCTGTCTTTCCTCTCCTCTTCGCCCTGACTATCAGAGTTATCCTACACATCACCATCCGATGCTGTCTGGCTACACTCTCTCCTACCACCACTTTGCAGTCACTAATCTCTCTCAGATTGCCTTGTCTACATAGAATGTAGTCTACGTGCTTACTCCTATCTCCACTCTTATATGTAACTTTATGTTCCTCCGTCTTCTGGAAATAAGCCATTTCCATCCTCTTAGCAAAGTCCATCACCATCTGTCCTTCTAGGTTCTTTCTTTAACACCAAACGTTCCCATCACTTCCTCATCCCCTTTGTTCCCTCACCAATGTACCTGTTGAAATCTGACCCAATTACCACTCTCTCCTCTGGGAATACTTTCCATCACCTCATCTAACTCATTCCAGAATCTCTCCTTCTCTTCTAACTCACACCCTACATGTGGAACATAACCACTGACTACATTCAACATTACCCCTTCAATTTCCAACTTCAAAATGATCACTCTGTCTGACACTCTGTTCACCTCTAAAACATTCCTCACGAGCGCCTCCTTCAGGGTCATTCCTACTCCATTTCTCTTCCTATCCACACCATAATAAAACAGCTTGTATCCAATACTATGCACTTTGCTACCCTTCCACACATAGATATACACATAGTATATCTACCTTCCTTCTCTCCATCATGTTTGCCAGCTTTCCAGTTTACCTTTCCCTGTCATTGTGCCAACAATGTCTGTTAAGAGTCCCTATTCTCAGACCTATTCTCCTGCCTTTCCTCTTCTCTCTCTGTCTACGAATCCTTCTGCCTCCTCTCCTTCTTCAACCAATAGTCCAATTTCCGCCAGCTCCTTGTAAGTCAACAGCATGGGTGGTGATCGTTGTTAACCTGGGCCTTGACCAATCCAGTATGAAATTAACATTGATGATTTGCATATTTAAATTTGGCATGATTTTACGCCGGATGCCCTTCTTGATGCAACCCTCTCTATTTATCTGGACTTTGGACCAGCACAGAAGTCAGTGGCTTGCAACGCCTGTGGCTAGATTGCAAGACTCAAAAACCAATAGAGAATATTTGATGAGAAAATTAAATGAGTTTGGGACTATAGTTGGTTTTAAAACAAACAAAGAGAAAACAACAATGCTGATTAAAAATATATCCTTTCAGGACCATGATATATTGACGAAAAGTTAAGGTTTTAGGATCAGGGAAAAGATTAAATATTTGGGGTTTATGTTAACAAACATAAACACAAAACTGTTTCAAAATAATTATGTGCCTTTTTGGAATGATATTAAAAAGGACTTACTAAGATGGGACAAATTGCATTTATCACTATTGGGTAGAATTTCTGTAATTAAGATGAATATCTTATCAAAGATACTTTTACTGTTTTAGACATTACCAATACTTGCTACGAATATTCCATTTAAACAAATTTATATTTCCAAGTTTTTATGGCAAGGAAAAAAAACAAGAATTAGACATAAACTATTGCAAGATGCTAAGGAAAAAGTGGGGTTGAGTTTACTAGATTTGAAATTGTATTTCAATGCTTGTTATTTGGTCTGGCTAAAGGAGTGGGCAAATCTAAAGAATTAGATTAAATTAAAGAATTTAATTTTAAATTAAAGAATAAGAGGCAACTTGATTTAGAAGGTCATGAACTAAGGTTTGAATGGTATGGTTATTTATGGTATAATAGTTAAAATAAATGTTGATTTTTAACAACCACTTTGTGCCATTCTGAGAATTTAGAATAAATATAAAACAAGATTTTCTACAAAGATGCCTTTTTGGGTGTCTCCCTAGGAAGCCTTTTTCAGAAAAGAAATGGTGGTGAAGCTGGACTGATGGACTGATGATAAAATAATCTTTTCATTTTGGTAATCCTACCCTCAAGTCTAAGGAAGAGTTAGAATGAGAAGGATTGTGTGCTGTTAGTTTACATATTTAAGATTTAAATTAGATAAAAAAGTTATAGGTTTGACTTTGTTAAAAATGAATTGGAAATCTTATTGTGTGGTAATGATGAACATATTATTGCTAAGGTTTGTAAAGTTTGTTATTGAAATTGAATTTGGAAAGTAAACATGTAAAGCATTGTATGATTCAGTGGAAATTTTGGATATAATATGCTTGAACTATGGGAGAATATGTGGATGAAAGCTTTAAAATGTACATTAAATTACAATTTTAAAGAAAATTTCTATGATGTATTGCTGGTATTTAACACCAGACAAGTTATCCAGAACAGCAGTCAACAATCAATGGTCCATGGACCACTGGTGGTCCGCTTGAAAATTTTGGTAGTCTGCAGAAAAACTATTTGCATTTTTTATATTGCACTAAATCAGGAGTCCTCAGGTATTTATCTTGGCCACCTGTTTAATAGCTCCAACCAACCCCTTCCTCCATCATAGGAATCCAGGCACTTCAGTGAGCAGTGTACAAAACTCCCACCACCTGGGAGGAGAAGAGTATGCCAAAGCCCAAATGCTGGGCCTTGCCAGCCTCAGGAGCCAGGGATCCTGCAGACATCCTGACCACATAAAGGCTGCCCAAATCCCTGGGTTGTTCGCAATTTGAGCGAGCCGTGCAGCCATTCCACCTGCCTGCTTGCTTACTGCACCTGGGCCTGCTGGGCACTGTCTACCCCAAACCAAGTGACCAGTTGAGAAGAGCACTATGTCAAGGTTAAAAGGACATTTTGGACTGGGTTTTTTCTGCTGAACAGTATTAGCCACTTCTTTCCATATTATACGGGGCCTTTTAGTTTTGACACATTTTTTCTTCTTTTGCAAGGTCACTCGGGTTGGAGGATCGGGGGTTGATGAAGCTGGCTTGGAGTTGTTATCTAGTTTACATTCTTTTAATAAGAACACGCTACTCCTTGCACAGTGCACCACTTGCAACATTGCACATGCCATCCTCTACAGCAGAGATTTCCAGCCCCACCACAAACTACCAGGGAGAGGTTCCCAACAGGCCAATGCACCCAGGTAGAGGAGCTACTCCAGGACAACCAATGGGCCAGTCCTGTGACTAGAACTTTGGAATATGGGACCAACTTTCCCACTGACATCAGCAAGCCACCATCAGTCTGCTTCTTCCTTCACTCAGATTGACCACAAAGCTTCTCCTTGAGAGAAGGAATACAAAAGAGGTTCCTGGAAGGCTGTGTGCCCAGACTAGGCAATTTCTCTCAGGCCTCCTGCCTGGAAGTTTTGCAGAAGCAGAGATGGGCAGGAGGCAGAGAGAAAGTTCCTGGTCCGGGCACACAACACCCCAGCATAAAGCTAGATTGATGTCCCCCTGAGTCAATCTAGCAGACAAAACAGGAAAGGGGAACTGAGAGAAAAACAGTTCAGTTACCAAAGTGTGCCAGAGTGGGAGGCCAGCGAACCGGAAAGCTTCTTCCCTACCTTCCCAGGAGCATGGGACTTCTCACGACCAGGACCTGAGCTCCCTTGCAGTTTGTTCTGCTGCTGGAGGATGGGCTGCAATGGTCCCATCTTGACCCATGCCAGCTCCTTGCAGTTGCCCATGCTGGGATTGCTGCAGAGAGTGTCCTCTTTTGGGGTTTTTTTGTGTGCGTCAGAGAGGGGAAGAAATTCTGACTTGGGGTCTGCTTCAGCCTCCTGTGGGGGCTTTGGGTAAAGGCTGGAGGGAAGTGCCACTGGTGGTAAAGAGCCAGAGGGCCTTGTTCCAGTGGGACTGCATCATGGCCTGGAACTGGCTGACCATCTCAGCTCATTGAGCCTCCAGGCACTAGTATCTGACTTTGCATTCCTGCAGGTCTTCTGTTTGGAAAGCCTATGCTCATAGTCCTCAGTGAGTTACTTTTGCTGAGCCTCCTTGGTCAGATCCATTTGAACTGAGCCAGCTGTTTTGCCAACTCTTTCTCATGGTGGCTGCTTAGCTCCAACAACTACTTCCTGTTGGGGCCCTAAGGACCCTGGGTGGGGAGGAGCTGGGAGGAGAAGGATGAGTATACGAGGAGCTCCTCTATGTGAGTGACATCAAGTTGGCCATGCCCACCCAGTCATATGACCACCCAGCCAGTCATTAGGCACGTCATATTAGTGGTATGTGGGATTTAAAAGTATGAATTTAGTGGTCCTTAAGGTCTGAAAGGTTGGGGACCCTTGTTCCAGAATGTGTAAAAGTATTTCAATTGAATGTTGGAAATGTAAATATAAAGAAGGGACCTTTTATCATTTATGGTGGACATGTGCTAAAGCAAAGAAATATTGGAATAGGATTCATATTCTAATACAGAAAATTCTTAAAATGAATATAAAGATAAAACCATTTTTTCCCTTTTGGGTTTTATGGAAAAAGAGTTTAAAAAAAATTGGAACTTTGATGTTATCAATGTTGATGGCAGCAAGACTACTTTATGCAAAAAAAAATATGGAAGGACATTTCGATCACCACACTCTATCTAACATGAAAAAAAAACCCCATAAGTACTTTTGTTTCTACTTGGAACCTCTTCTGGACTTTGTGTTTGAGGTAGAAAAAAAATGAAATTTGGTGTTGGGTTTTACTGATTAAAAAGGTTTTTTTCTTATAAAAATGGCTCGTTTATACTATTATGTAAAAGTAAAAAGTTGAGGTTTGATTTTATTATTTTATTCTAGTGCACCAGAAAGAGTTGGAAGTCAACGAACGTCTTTTTTTTCCTTTTTCTCCTTCTTTTCTACACTTCTCCTTTCCCCTTTCCCTCCCTTATTTTCTGTACTATTTGCTTTTGTATTTTATATTATAAACTAATAAAAACTAAAAACACACAAAAAGATGCAACCAATCTTTAAGAAAAATCTCACCTACCTTTTGCTCACGTTCTATCTGCTTATACCTTAGAGTAAAAAAATTTAGATCTGCCATTTCTGATTCAGTTTGTCGAGCCTCTATTAAGCGGCTGATATACCGGTTAACTCGGGTTCCAGGAGTGTTATACACAACATTTGTAGAAAAAGAAGAACGATTCCTGAGTTTTTCAGAGGCTGTCCTTAATGCCCTTCTCTGTGCAAAAAATTAAAAATAAAAGATGAGCAATAGGACTAATAATATATTTGAAAGATCAAACAACTGTATTTTAGCATTAAATGGGGTGCAGATTGCTCTGCCTTGTGAAAAACCTATAAACTTACAAAAAAATATAACAGTAGTAGCCAATATTTAGCGTCCATCCTCAGACTGATTAATATTAGGTGCTATAAACTTGTGAAATGTAACAAAAAATGAAATTTATTATCTAGTTTTATTAGCAAGCCTGAATTCTTTACATCATGAGTTGTTTTTTAAATGTCCATAGGGCATAAGTTCTTAATATATTTTTTCAAACTATTATAGAAATGGTAATGGAGAATTTTTATATAGAAATTGTGCTTCACAGCATCTCCAAGAATCATGTTGGGAAACTGAAGCTCTTGTAACAATTGTAACTTCTTCATGAAAGTAACAATTTCAATTATGTTCAAAGATACACCGGTTCCTTTGTTATAAAACATGGATTAAACCTAACTCTGATCTGATAACAAGTTTAAAACTAATGTGACAATGTAAAGCAATATATCACAGAGATTTCTCCTGTGATTTCCTGGATAAATGAGAAGAAACTGTAATTTAGAAAGCAAGCTTTTCAAATTTGGTTGTTCTTGCCATTCACTTCTCAATGAAAGATCTACAAAACTACTGCCCTGTGTTTGGTGGAACAAAACAGTGTAATATCTCCACCTAGCGGGAAACTAAAATATACATTTATTTATTGCAATGATAAAGTTAATTAAGGATGGATTATTTTGGGAGGGATTTATTTAGGATGAAACTATGCCACTTTTTTTTTTTAATATTTAACAAAAGAGAAAGTTTATGTTCTGTATAAAACCAGGAAATGTTAAGATTTATTTGATCTTAGGTCCTGCAATAGAGGCAAATTTTATCTGCATTTCTTTCAGTGACAATTCCACATGTATGTAAAACTCATACTGTTCCATAGTTCTTGAGTGCTATATATCTATTTAATAATCTACATTCATTAATATTAATTATTAATATTCCAAAATGGCCATTCCAACAGCTGAACATTCATTAAATTTATTATTTCCAAAAGAAATATTATCTGAACTGTGGGGAAGTTGTGTAAGTGAGTTATTAAACTATGACTACTAAGCCTCTTGTTAGCTTTATAGTTCATCTCCAAATTTTGGACTGCTGCTTAATTGCTAAATAAAAACCTCTGTATAAATAGTATATGGCTATGGCACCAAAATAGACAGTAGAAGAAAGAATTATCATTTATTTCTATCCATTCATTAACTTATGAGGGGGAAATGTCTTCAATAGAGGAATCTGCAACAAACATTAAAAGATGGGATTTTGATCATATGATTGCAGCAAGCAACTTATTTCTTTCTCTTTGCAGATGCTACTATTTATAACCTGTTTAGGCAATATGGAAGACCATTATTTGATAAATAATAAATAAATATTATGAAAAAATAAAACAATAAACTTGAAATTAAAAAGTATATTAAGAAGTGGAGGGTGTTCAAGGAAAATGATTTATGCAAGGTTTGCTACACAGAATTAACTTTTGATTCTTGAATATGGATTTAATACAGAAGAAAGAGATTGTGAAAATCCAGTGTTATTTATGAAAAAACTCATATGGCAGTTCTATCCAATGCAATTTGGCTAGAGATTAGAGAAAGAAACACAAATTAGTTTCCATTTTCATTCAAAAATGAGATCCAGTTTAATGTTAAAATTTATTGTTTGAATTTTTAATAAGACAACTTTGGCAACAAAGATATTTAGCTCCTATCCAAATCTTTCCTTCCACACACATGCATAAAAAGTGTTATATAAACCTAAAGATGGACATATCTCAATGTAATTATAATATTCTATAGTATAATCCACATTAGGGTGAGGTTAATATATTTACCAATTTTGAGCAACTAATTTGTTAGCAATATTCAGGGCACAGAAAATCTATCTCAGCCATAAATTTTCCTGTAGTAAATAGTTCAATTGTGTTGAAGCCAAAAATATTAAATTGTGCCTAAGTCAAATAATTAATATATATCCAAAATATTATAAATTTTGAACATTGTAAAGGCTTATGTTTTAATTATGTCTAATTTAATCTTATTCTGGTTGTATTTCCAGTGACAGAAGGATTTACTTATACCTTTCTGTATAAATACAAAACAACCAGTAATTCAAAATATTATTTAGCAATAGCAATATCAGTTAGTCATATACTGCTCCATAGTGCTTTACAGCACTCTCTGAATGGTTTACAAATGTCAAGATATTTTCCCCAACAATCTGGGTTCTTATTGTATTGACCTCAGAAGGATGGATAGCGAAGTCAACCCTAACCACTACACCACTACCATTGCTATATTATTTTTGTTATATAGTAAAAAATATTTAAAACATATATGAAATTGATTTATTAATAAAGATCGATTGCATATTTTTAATCTCATAGGAATTGATCTCATCTTTTAATGTGGTGCCATGTTAAAAAAACAGGTGTTATGTTAAAAAATATTGCAATTGTAAATCCTACCAGAGGGTTGCAGTTCACAGATGGTATTTTTCTTTTTACATGTAAGATTTTCTGTCTGTCTGTCTGTCTGCCTGCCTGCCTGCCTGCCTGCAGTTAAGTTCAAATCAGTTTTTGACCTGGTCACTGCTTGGAACTTTTTTTTTGCAAGATTTTTTGGAAATGATTTGCTATTGCCTACTTTCTAGGGCTGAGAGATAGTGGCTGGCCCAATGTGCTTAAACAGGGTTGGAATTCACAGTCTACCAATTTCTAGGCTGATATGCTGACTACCGTACCAAACTGGCTCTCTTAGAATGTGGCTAATTGAGAATGTTTTAAAATGTTAGTTACCAACTGCAGAACACTAATAATAGTGGAAAATATTTAGATTCCTGTTATTTGGGCATGTTCCATATTTGTTGAATGTTGGCTTTTAATTTATGAGTTTGTTACTAGTTTTGGGAAAAGAAATAAAGTTTAAAACTGAATATGATGTTGACCTATTCATGAATAATTTGGCTTTTTGAATGTGACATACTAAAAAGATTGTTTTATGATGGAAAAATATTGTTATTCTGAATTTAAAAGTTGAAAATATATATTCACTCTCTACCTATGAACTGGCTGTGTATTGGTGTATACATTGAATTGGGTGTGAAAAAATACATATAAGTTATTATATTCTTAAATATTACATTTTTACTGTGTATATATTATTTTTCTTGTTAAGCTTTATCCTTTCTCTCTTTGTCTCTCTTTCTCTGCTTGCGTTGTGTCTGTGTGTGTTTGTGTGAACCATACACATATACATTATTATTTAAAGCAAATTTGCTGAATTAAACATATATACCTTGTCATCATCTTCACAAGTCATCACATTGGAGAAGGGAATTTCAGCTTTAAACATTTTGCGACAGTGCATCAGCTGAACTAAGAGGTAACAAACAGTCTTGAACTTCATTCTTTTGGCAGGCTTTATGTCAGAGAGAATAAGTCCTGGAAATATCTGGAAAGATATATATACAAAGATACGTTTAATTTTTAAAATGACTTTATTATTTTTAAATTGATGTCCAAAATGTATAGAAATTCATCATATAGTATCATAACACAAACAGTAATTTTTCACTCTTGACAGCATTATAGTTTATCCAACTTAATTCTAACAGCAACCCAGATTAGGAAAAGAGATAATAATTGGTCCAATAGTATTCCATATGTTTTCTGGCTAACTGGAGAACTGAACCCAAATTCTCAAATAATCAGGAATCAGAAATATTATTCACAGTTTGGAGGAAGTCATTCACCCATATCAACTTTTACAGAAAAATGTAAATTTGACTATATAATCAAATAATTATAGCATTTATGTTACTAAAGGCCTATATCAGTAACAAAGTATAGTATAAATAAGTTTATAATGACCTACAGTATGTATATTCTTATTTGCTTAGTATATCCAATACTATGTGTTGTTATGTTTACCAAAACCTATCCTTTCCTCTGAAATCTAACCCCATATACTTAATAATAGCACCAGAGTTTGGAACACAGCTCTCAGATAACATGCATGTCCAACAGCTTTGTAATTTCTTTGGACCAAAATTTGATTTTAAGGTAATGCACTGCATAGAGATGTTTCCTTCCCCTTTATTGCTTGTTGTCCCCCCAAAAATATATTGTGAAACTATAATTAGGTACATCTTTGATTTTTGCTCCAAGGAAACTATATACTTCCCTAGATTGAGTGCCTGGTCTGCAGACTATAGTTTCTGTTCCCCTCAGAATTGAATCTCCTATCACCAATATTCATCTTTTTTCCTAGGGAAGTCTGGATTACTACCCCTTTCTTATCCTACATATGGGGACCAATAACACAACAACGCATCTGAAAACAGTAATAAAAAATTACAAACAGTTAGGGAAGAAAAAGGGACACAGTGTCTCAGTGGCTAAGATGCTGAGCTTGTCGATCGAATCCCTAGTTCGAATCCCTAGTGCTGTGTAATGGAGTGAGCTTCAGTTACTTGCCCCAGCTTCTGCCAAACTAGCAGTTCAAAAGCATGTAAAAATGCAAGTAGAAAAATAGGGACCACCTTGGTGGAAAGGTAATAGCATTCTGTATGTCTCTGGTGTTTAGTCATGCCAGCCACATGAATTGTCATCAGACACAGTGGTGGAATTCAAATTTTTTTACTACCGGTTCTGTGGGTGTGGCTGGGGGGGGTCATGTGACTGGGTGGGCAATTTCTGTAAGCAGGGCAATAAAGATTAGGCTAGAAACAATACCAGAATGGTTTTTTTCCTGCCTTCCTTACAGGATTAACCCTATAAAGTGGGGAAAAACAAAAGGAGTTTCTTCTAATAACCAGGTCTCCGAACTGCTTAGAAAATTTACTACTGGTTCTAGTGAACCTGCTAGAATTTCTGCTGAATTTCACCTCTGATCAGACAGCGCTGGCTCTTCAGCTTAGAAACTGAGATGAGCACCACCCCCTAGAGTCAGGAACAACTAGCATGTATGTGCAAGGGGAACCTTTACTTTTACATTTAGAGAAGAAAAAATTAGAAGTACGTGGTGCTTTTATCTATGCTTCCAACTAAAGGCCAACATCCAATGAAGGACCAAATTTTAGAAATGAACCACTGGCTTAAAAATAGCGTTGTCAATAGATCTTCAGCTTCCTAGAACATGGTCTGCATTATACATATGAAGGGCTCCTGGCAAGGGATGGACTGCAACTAACAAGAACTGGAAACAATATATTTGAAAAACGACTGGTTTATCTTATCAAATGGTCTTTAAACTAAAATTGAGTGAGGAGGAGGAGTAATCTTCACAAATTTTAGAACCTAATTCCAAGTGAAAACTACTATATAACCAATCACATAAGAAAGTAGGGACTAAAGAAAAAGAAGAAATTTAAGAAACCTTAATGAAAGGATAGAAATCCCAGCTGAAAAGAAGGAAATATACGAAACATACTCAAGACCAATAAAGGACCCAAATGTCTATTCACTAATGCTCAAAATTTATATAAAAAACCAATATAAGATCATTAAATTTGCTGTATTAAATTAAAAATTTCTACTAAAAATTCTAAAAAAATTATCAAAAGTTAAAATTTAGTAATTAAAATTAACTATCCCAAATGTCAAGGCGTCAGGCCAAACCAGCTAGCTGAA
>JAEANM010019507.1:0-12345 GCA_017656035.1 Myanophis thanlyinensis | reverse complement strand
CAGAATCCCTCAGCCAGCAAAAGTTAGCTGAGGGATTCTGGGAGTTGAAGTCCACAAGTCACAAAATTGCCAAGTTTGAAGACCCCTGGGAAGTTATAGAAGACAGAAGAATCGGGAAATGTTCCTAGAAGAACAAAATATCATCCAGTGAGAGAAGTGAGTATTTGATAGCATCTGGCAAGAAAGAATTGATGGGCAGGAGCTGGTCCATGCCAGCAGAGCTGACCAAGTGATGGTCAAGAAGTTCTTCTGCCTTTCTCCAAAGTCCTCTCTAGGAATTCAATACTCTTATCGATTCAACTCGTTCCATCTCCACCGCTATCCCTGGAGCAGACTAGCAATGCCCCTATACTGTATTCTCTGCTTTGTAGGCATGAGTGTTGCTTCTTTGAAACTCTGGATATGAATCATTAACTCCAGTAGCTAGATTCTAGCTGCTAGAAGTATCATAACAACCTCTCCAGAACAATGGGCAAGGTTCTCAACTCCATCGGGAAAACCAAATTTCTCCATTGGAGAGCGGGGGGAAAAAGAGGGCAATTATATGAGCTCTTCTCCCCCAATAGAGAAATTTTCTTTTCCCAATGGAGTTGAGAACCTTGCCCATTATCACATTATCACAGAACAGAATTGTAGACAGCTAACATAGATAGCTCCATTTTCTTGATGCACATATTCAAGATTTCATATAAGGATTATCATGACTCATCAAACTAACTGATTTCTATTCATTCCTGATTTCAATTCTATTGATTCATTAGTCAGGAGCAAATGAAACTGCTAGAAGAGAACAAATGCTTCAAAAGCTTACAAGTACGGCAACTCTAAAGCCCTCGATGGGAAGGGATGCAAGTAATGTTTCCAAGTGTCCTGGTTGATGATCAAGAGACAAGAAGAACAAATAGGAACATGGAAATGAACAAGTGATTAAGAACGTGGTGGAATCTGGAAAAATTTAGATTCTTACACCAGGGTGTATCTTGCTGAAAGATAAAACAAGCTGAAGTTGAGTAGAATAGATTGAAAAAGGAAATTCGGTAAGCCTGTGCCCAAATTATCTTTATGAGGAAGAAAAATGGGCAAAGCTTTAAGAAGCCTTTAATAGCAAACTCAGTGAAAAGCTTTGTGTATATTGTAAACCAAAGGAGGGCCTTGTAAATAATGAAGAATGGAAATTGGAATTGGGAAGATAGCACATAAATGAGGTGAGGAAAGCAAGGTACAAAAAGAAAGGGTTTGCAAGATAAAAGAAAATAGCAGCTGGGAACATAATATGGGCAAAGAGAAGAGAGAAAGCAAAATTGCTTATCTTTGGTAGCATATCTTCTCTCAGGAGGGCTTTAAACTAAAATTGAGGGGGGGAGGGTGACCAATCTTTAGGATCTCCAGGTCTTAATTCCAAGCAAAAACCCCTAGAAAGCAAGTCAAATAATGAAGTAAGGAGGGATGGGAAGGAAGACAAACTCAAGCACCAAATAGGAAACACAGGAAGCATCCCCAGAGTCAGACATAAATATCTCAAGTGCCTATATACAAATGCACAAAGACTGGGGAACAAACAGGGTGAACTTGAACTATTAATACATATAGGTAGGTATGATATAATTGGAATAACAGAAATTTGGTGGGACGTAACCCAATGCATATGGGTCAATATAAAAGTAAAAAAGAATGACATGGCCACAGGTGTAAACTATAGGTCACCCAAAGCAAAGGCTCAGAATGGACAAAGACTTGCAACAAAAGTCAAAGATAATAAAATAAGTTTCTTCCAACATAAATAATAAGAAAAAATCAAGGAAACAGTCAGTCTACTAAAAAGAGAAGTTGGCAAAGAAATAACAGGCAACAGAGATAAAGCAAAGCTGCTTAACTCATTATTTGCATCAGGCTTCATGCAAAAAGAAACTATAGCCCCACCTACCAAAAACATAACTGTAAAAGATAGACTAGAAAGAAAAGTTAAAATAAGCAAAAAAAATAGCAAGAAAACACCTGTCTGAACTTGATGAATACAAATCACCAGGACCTGATGAATTACATTTCAAAGTTCTAAAGGATCTGGCAGATGTCATCTCAGAACCATTGTACCACATCTTTCAAAAGTCCTGGAGCACCAGGAAACTACCAGAGGACTGGAAAAGAGATGATGTGGTTCCCATCTTCAAAAAAGGGAAAAAAACAGACCCAGGAAACTACAGAACAACCAGCCTAACATCAATACCTGGGAAGATACTGGAAAAGACAATTTAAAAAAAAAACATATCTGCCAATATCTAGAAACATGAAGTAATAACTAGCAGTCAGCATGCGTTTATTAAAAACAGATCATGTCAAACCAATCTTATTTCATTCTTCAACACAGTGACTAAATTAGCAGACCAGCGAAATACTGTGGACATAATATACTTAGACTTCAGCAAGGCATTCGACAAAGTAGACCACAACCTACTTCTTGGTAAACTAGAAAAAAGTGGGATAGGTAGTATCACTCCCAGATGGATTTGTAACTGGCTCACAAACCATATTCAACGAGTAATCCTTATGGGTCTACATCTACATGAAGGGCAGTAAGCAGTGAGGTACCACAAGGTTCCATCTTAGGTCCAGTACTCTTCACTATCTTCATAAACGACTTAGATGAGGGACTAGAAGGGGAGTTTACCAAATTTGCAGATGATACAAAGCTGGCAGGAATAGCTAACACCCTAGATGATAGGCTCTAAGATCCAGATTGATCTTGATAGACTTGAACACTGGGCCTTATATAACAGAACAAAATTCAGTGTAGAGAAAAATAAAGTCTTAGGCAAGAAAAACCAAAAGTACACAGATAGACTGGTTGAAACCAGGCTTGATAGCAATAACTGTGAGAGGGATCTTGGAGATTTAGTGGACTATCAGTTAAATATGAGCCAGCAGTGTGAAGCAGCAGCCCAAAAAATCAATACAATCCTAAATTGCACTAATAGAAGGATACAATCAAGATCAAGTGAAGTACTATACCACTCTATAAAGTCTTAGTAAGACGACAGTATATTGCATCCAGTTGAGGTCACCACACTATAAAAAGATGTTGAGACTGTAGAAAAAGTGCAAAGAAGAGCAGTCAGGATGATTAGGGGACTGGAGACTAAAACATATGAAGAACGGTTACAGGAACTGGGCATGGCTAGTCTAGTGAAGAGAACTAGGGGAGACATAATAGCAGTGTTACAATATTCGAGGGGCTGCCACAGAGAGGAAGGGGTCAATCTATTTTCCAAGGCACCTGAAGGCCAGACAAGGAATAATGGATGGAAACTGATCAAGGAGAGATTCAATCTAGAAATAAGGAGAAATTTTCTGACAATGAGAAGAATCAAGCTTGCCTTCGGAAGTTATGAGAGCTTCATCACTGGAGGCTTTCAAGAAGAAATTGGACTGCCATTTGTCAGAAATGGTGTAGGGTCTCCACCATTTCTGGGCAAGGGATTAGACTAGATTACCTACAAGGTTCCTTCCAACTCTTGTTAATCTGTAATCAGAAGAGAAATGTATATATTCCTTAATATGATTGAGGAATGATCTAGGAATGTTAAAAATAAGAAGCCATCTTGCTACTCTAAATGAATTCACATCTCCAGAATAGGATGAATCTCAAAGTGTTAAAGGAGCTGGCAGCTATCAGAATTGCTTTGGTCTTTGAACATTTCTAGAGAATTCCTGGACATGAAGAAGAGTTCGGAGGAGAGCTACCAAAATGATAGAAGGTCTGGAAAATAGTCCTATGGATGCTAAGCATGCTTATCTTGCCACAGAGAGGTATAAGGAGAGTTGTGATAGCAAACCTCAGGGTTGTGTTTGACCCAGGGTGGCCATGGCCATGGTGGGTGTTTGATAGAGGCTCAAGAGGCATTTTTCCCTTCTCTTCTTTCATTCCCTACAGTTATTTACTATAACCATTTTCGTATCTCTTCTACCAGATATTACTGGTAAAAATTTATTACTACTCTTCACACTCCACTAAACTTTTTGTTTCTAAATTTATACACCATTGTTTAATAGTAAATTGCTTTTCCAGGCAGAAAAGCAATTTATACAATTATATTTTTATTATTCAACTAATAATAAAAATACAATAGCATAAATAACATGATAATACAAGATCTAACAGCAGAGGAGAAATTCCAGGATAGTAAATAGAAATGGCTGTCAATTATAGATTGTTTATTGTAGACTAAGTGGACCTACAGTATGTAAAATCTGGCATTAAACTGTAGTATTAACATAGGATGTTGCTTGTTTTCTATCCAGAACAGCCACTTACTTGAGACCACATAATTGTAATCTCGTCCTATCCAGTCCTCCTGTAGCACTCTGCTGGCTGAAAACATTTTGGCTGGCAGAGGCACCATGGGCCAGTCCTGTGATATTTCCAGGCTGGCTCTGCAGGCTAGATTTAACCACCCTTGAGTCTGATACCCCTGTTCTAAGGTAAGTCTATTCTCGGTTGAAAATGAGAGCAGGATAAGGACCAACAAATAGAAATTAGAAATAAGATAGAGATGAAATATATGGGGGGGGGTTGATTTCCTGAAAGTACAGTTGCTAAGTTGTTAGATGCCAATTTGTTGGTGATTTTGAAATATCCCTAGATGGCTATTTCTTAGAAATGTTTTAATGGATTTGTGTAGCAATCATGGAGTTGGACTAGATGGCTTCTAAAGATCCCTTCTTGCTCCTCTATACTATAATGCTAAGCTAGTGATTTCAATGGATCCTGCTCCAGTAGTGGAATTCATTTTTTTTTACTACAGGTTCTGTGGGTGTGGCTTGGTGGGCATGGTGGAGGGGTCATGTGACTAGGTGGGCAGTTTCTATAAGCAGGGCAATAAAGATTAGGCTGGAAACAACACCAGAATGTTTCTTTCCTGCCTTCCTTACAGGATTAACCCTGTAAAGTGGAAAGAAACAAAAGGAGTTTTCTTCTAATAACCAGCTCTCTGAACTGCTTAGAAAATTTACTTCCGGTTCTAGCAAACCTGCTGGAACCTGCTGAATTTCACCTCTGTCCTGCTCCTAAGTTTATATGCAAATTGTTGTACAACTTTTGTTTCCAGCATCTGTAAAAACTAGCTTTCCTAGGCTCCACAATAATATGCAGGAACAATTGATGGGAGGGGAAAAGAAGTTAGGAATATTCCAGTTGGTCATCTAATTCAGAACTACAGATTCGTCCAAGTGACCACAGCCAACATCTAATATTACTTATTTTTATTTTTGTTCTGAAGACTGATGCTAGCTAGGCAATAGTGTAGCTAAAGCTTACATATACTTCAATGATGAGTCAGTCCAATTATAGGCCAAGGGCACAGTCTCCCACGCTGAATGCTTCTTCAGCATTTCTCTTTAAAAAGAGACACTGAGAAAATTCATCCCACAGCTTTCATTTAAAGAGGGTTGTTGTTTTTTCCTGCTGCTGGAGAAAGTTACTCATGAAGTTTTCCCCTGAGTAAAGCTATGCTCCCCCAGGAATATACATATTGTTTTCTCTCTTTTCCTGACAAACAGTGCCACCTTTTCTTTTCTCCAAGTATATACAAAGACTTTGTGACCATTGGGCCTTCTGTTTGGAAAAATCTACTCCAGAGTAAAGAAAAAGAGAACCTACTGGAGCCAATGAATAGCATAGGCTGAGAAAGGACTGGATTAATGTTTAACAAAGTGGTGTGATTCTCCTTTGTAGAGGATGGGTGCAGCTTGTCCTTTCTGTCCAAAGGCATTGTGATTTGACCAGACCAGAAGGATAAGCTTTTAACAAGCATCTACCTGGATCTGATCTACTTTATTCTCTATTTGCAATCAGGGCCTGTGGCTCAAGCAATGCATTCTGGGATTTCATTTTGTGGAGTGGCCAGTCTTCTCTGCTAGGTCCTTTGTTCTCAGAGGCATACAGAGGAAGACATTTGGGAAAGAGGCAGTTCAGCCCAAGAAGAAAGGACTCATATCCAGTGTTATGTATGGAGCTCCTGCAGGAGTGAGAACAATTCTGAAGCATCCTTTTTTCTCTGGGTCCTTTCCAAACCGATTGTTATTCTAGCTGGACAGCACAGCTGGTGGCAGGCTAGACCTCGTGTAGCTCTCTTGAGCGTCCCATTGCCTTCTAAGTCCTACAAACTTCAGAAGCCTGCCAGCCAGCCAGCCAGCCTTGAGCATTGAGCTGCTTCCCATTCTCCCCCACCCCCATTCTGACCCTATCCACTTGCCCAAGCAGCTGCCTGCCCTTTGCTCTGCTGAGGTCAGAGTGCTGACTTACGGCAATGACTGGCACATCTGCTGCTTTCTGCATAGACCAAAAGGTTTTTTTTTCCTTAAGTAGGAGAAACACAAATCAACCAATGATGCTGTTTTTGCTCCTCTGACAGTAGTTTTTGTTACAGTTCGGCAGACAGAAGAGGGGAAGTGTTAGCCGCAATGAATCTACATCTTCCTCTGCTTTACCCCAATGCTTTGGGAACCAGGTAGTTAGTGGCAAAGGGGCTATGTTGCTTTCAGCTTTCAATTCCTTGTGTTATGATGTTTCGCTGTCCTGACTCCAAGTTTGAAACAGGTATTGACATAAGATGCAGGCCGTTAACTCACAGGTTGGTAAGCTTGGGGTTGCACCATGGTGACATCACAAATGCATGAAAATGATTTTGTGTTCTAGGATAGTGCTTGGCGATAGGAACAAAGTGCTCATTAAACACTTACTTTCAGCAAGGATCAGCACATGGGAGATTTGGAGTGAGATTTGGAAGAACCCTGCATTTTATTGTCTTCTGATTGTTTTCCAACTTTTTCTAATAGGAAAACAATGGTAGGATGGCTTCAGCATGGTTTCTATGCCCAGTACCCTTATTGTAGACAGAGCTTTCCTCTCTTATGATCATGATGATGAGAAAGGAAGGAAGGATTATTGCAATAATTACTAGACTACAGAGCAAATATCTTCCTCATAATACTGCACGTAATATCCCTGTTAAGGAGCTAGCATGTGATGGAATCAGAGGAGAGAACCACATTTTTACCTTTAACAGTGTAGTGTTTGAGAGTGTATCTGTGGTTTTAGAATTTGCTCTTGGAATGGTGATGATGGAAACATAAATTGCACAAGGAAAGTTTTCCATTCAAGTTGTATGGATCCTAACTTACATTGATGGACTTCCACTGAAAAGCAAGGGCAACATGATGTATTACCAACAAATTTAAACGTATTTAAAGTTGGGATTATTTTAAAATTACAAAGCAGGCTCAGGAAATGATATGATTACTGAAAAAAATAATAATGGCTTGGGGGGGGGAGGTACTTTTTATCTTATTTCCCAGATGTTCATTATTCAAAACCCTATTCATTATCTTCCCCTCCACTCCCACGCGCACATACAGTCAAGCATACACACTTGTAACTGCACACTTGTAAATACACATATTTCAGGTATGTATTTGTTGTCAAAACAAGTTAAGAAGTCTTGCTTCTCCACTCAAAACCACAGCTTCCTGAGGCAGCTGGCTTTAATTTTTAAAAATAATAATCACTGGACAACACACTTCAGAAACACAGAGAAGATTCTGTTCCCAGCAGGAGGCTAGCATTGGCTCAGTCCTCAGTCCTGCCGAATGGCTCCACTTCGCCCCCTCTCCTCCCTCCCCAATCAATTCCTTAAATAGAACTACTGAAGGACTACCAATTAAACCTCATTCCTACTGGATTATCCATTGGGCCCCGCATTCCATCACATTCCATCACATGCTCTGCACCCTCATCTCCATCCCAACAGAAAAAGGATCAATAATACCAGTGAGAAAGGTCTTAAAGAGCTCTTCTGTGCAAGCCTCTCTGGCCTTTGCCTTCCCTTCCCTTCCCATTCCCCCTCCTTCCAAAGTCAGTTGCCCTCCCACCCCCCTCGCTAGCTGTTTACTCTGAGCCATCCAAATCAAACAAATTCCACCCTACTTAAGATGTTCTCCTCTCACAGCCCCTCAGCAAATACCAGGGCATGGTTATTCCTCTTGTGTTCCCTGATTAGCAGAGAGACCTACAGCAACTCTAACCAGCTTTGTTTGGCTTTTCAGGAGAAACCATTGGGAAGGACCAGGTCTTCATGGTTGGCTTCACCAAGTTTCAGAAGAGACACATGGGGGGGGGAGGGGAATTAGAGCATCATTATTAGGCTGTTAATTCCAACTCTCTCCAGGCCATGCCCGAAGTCAGAGTTTAACAACTGGACTGAATGCAAGTCTCCAGTGTTGCTTTTAGATATACAAAAGTATGGCTGGATTCAAACATCACTTTAAAATTTAGCCATCATTCAGTGCTTGTTAGAACATCAAGACTACAACTCTCACAATCCTTTGCCTTTGTTCTGACTACTGTTAATGGAATTTGCAGCCCAAAATTTATCATGCAACACAGTGGTGAGATGCAACCGGTTTTATTACTGGTTCGGTGCACTACAAGTTTTGGACTTACCAGTTACCAGAGGCAGCATGGGTGATTAGGAAGGCTGTGGAGGCATGCAAAATAGCTGTTCCGCACGATTCAGCTGAAAGAAAGAAAAAAAAGAAGGGGATATAGGACAGGATAGGGTGGGTGGGTGGGGCCAAATGCTCGTTGCCACTACTGGTTCGCTAGAACCAGTGCGACCAGTCTGAATACTACCACTGATGCAACATATCATATTAAGCCATATGCAATGAGATGCAGAGTCACCTATAAAAGAGTATATAGTGTACCCTCCTTTTTTTTTGTTGTCAGCTCCAACAAAACTTCCTCATTTGCATGGTTGGATTACATCATAGTTGGGGAATGGAAGAGCAGTCATTTCTTCTTCCTTGGTAACTCGCAGAAAAAAACAAAAATAGGTGAAGAACATTCAAACTATGGCTTTTTATATGCATTCCTGTTCATTTAAAACTCCCTTGTATATTGGCGATAACAACAAGCTTGCCCTGAGATCCCAAGCACAGATATGATCAACCTTGTTTCTATCAGATCCAGGATATGAATGCTAGTAATTCTCACATCTAGATATTGCCCTATATATCATTACCTTTTGAACCTGGCCTCCAAAATATCTTCTCCACATTACTCATTTTACTCATTCTATTAAGCAGCACCGGTTAGACCACAGCAGTAACATTGTGTTTGGTTTGGGGATGTCTTGCTTACTTGAGATTGTACCCCAATTAATGAGTATAATAAAGAATCTACCAATCAAAGAAAGTATGAGAGAACTACGTATATTTAAGGCGCATTAACTAAGGAGTATTTTTCTCCCACTGTACAATAATCACCAAAACCCTCTTCTGTTAGAAGGTTGTTACTTAATTCCTAATGTAAGCAGAACTTCAGAAGGCCAAAATGTTTAACACTCTTTTCCAACATGGCTTCCCTCCAGAGGTGTGGTCTTCAACTCTAGTGTCCCAGCTAACAGGGCTGTGATTGAGAATTGAGGGAGGCCCAAATTGGAGAGGGAAGATTGTCTTACACTTACAGGAATCTCCAGAAAAAGCATCCCCTACTGCTGTTTTCTCATTTTCTGGTAAATTAGGCCATGGCAATAGATGGCAATAGACAACATGCTCAGGGACAAAAGTGTGGTATAAATAAACAAGCAGAAAGAGGAGTGTGCACATGTAATATGAAGCAGAAATACTTAAATAATCTTTGATTTTTTTAAAAAATTCAGTGGCAATTGATGAAAGGGCAAAGGTGTTTTCAGTACTTGCACATAACTATGACACACATGCTCTGGTCTATTTTTTTTCCTTCATTATTCATATGGTGTCACCTTTGTCATAGCCCAACTCCTCACGAAAACTGAGTAATGTCATCCTAAACTGCCCCACTAAGAGATTAGTAGCATTTTCATCTTAGCCAAGACATCCATTTGTCTGAAAGGGGTATTGGGTTTCCTGCCTAGACAGGGGGTTGACTAGAAGACCTCCAAGGTCCCTTCCAACTCTCTTACTCTACCCTATCCTATCCTATCCAAGGGTAGTTTCAAGGTATGTGAAATCTGTTAGGATAGGTCCTTCATTATTTGCAGGGAAGTGAAGGGTGTTTGAAAGAGAGGCTGTGGAAGAAGCATGGGGACTGCCAATAGGGACAGCAAACATGCTGACATATAATCTTCTACTGACCCAAGGATATTTCAACTCTGTAGGAGGAAGGGCCAAAAGGAATTGAAAAGAGAAGCCCATGGGCCTCCTCAGGGGCTGCTCTGATACAAAAGAAGGGACCATAACCCAGTGGCAAGGCATCTCTTTTCATGCACAAAATCCCAACTGAGTCTGAAGCACTTCGAGGTAGGAAAGAAAGCAGGTACCAAATGATGCTAAATCCTAACCTTCAGTCCTTGCAGAGCTGCTGCCAGTTGTAGAAAGGGCCCCTATGGGCAAATAGCCTGACCAGCTATCAGGTGATTTCCTGTCCTTCAACAAATAGGAAGGTGAGAGAGAGCCTCTCTCTCTCTCTCTCTCAAGGAATGTGAGAGAGAATAGCTAAATGTATTCTTCTGCTGGTTGTATGTTGGATTCATGCAAGGCAATACCCAAAATAGAGGTTAGCCTGTTTGTCTCTTAATGGTCTGTGCAAACCTCGTTGATCATGGCTCATTCTAAAACTCAGGGTTGAACAAATCTTGGCTTTGCTTGTCCCATAAACAGAGCCGTAGCATCTTGGCACAGTGTTTCATTCACCTTGGCATGAAGGCTCCAGGGCTGCTGCTGTACTATTTCATATGTTCCAGAACAAATACATCATTTATTCTTATTTACTGTCCAGGCTCCTGCTCTTACTACCTGCCCTGTTGATAGATTGGATAATGTTCAGCATAAGATTTCAGAGAGACCGCCTGCCTGTCCCAAGTGATAGCTTCCAGATAAATTAGATTCAGCTCCTTTCATCCACTGTTGGCTAGGAATTAATTATGCGTGCTGACACCCAACATATTAAAGAGTATTTGTTAAATCATCATGTGTTATCCTGTTACTTTTAACAAAATAATGCCTTTTTCCTAGTCTGCAGAAAAGTGTAGTTAAAGGAGCCACCAAAAACAATTCATCGCCTCACACCTCCACTTATGTCATATATATATGTATCTTGGATATGCAATGGCATTTATAGGCAAGCAGGCAATACTCTTGAATTTCAGTGATATCTCAAAGAGGCCACTGTTGGAGGATTTTTAATAACCGAAGTTTTCCGGTCATCTAGAACATTTTTTTCTTTGTGGGTTCTAACCTCGGTATCTATTAAGGACACAGAAATAATAGTCCAGATTGAAAAGAATATTTGTTGATCTGAAAGAGGACAAACCTTTATATATGATACAGAGTAATCCAAAGTTTATTTTTAGGACCAGGAACTTATAACCTTCAAAATACTTAATTGCGGCCACTCATTCAGCTCTGTTTCAAATTTTAAGAGTTATTTGAACTTTTGACTTCCATATCCTGCATTGTAACTGCTACTACACATACTGGGTTAATCTTACTGAGGGAGAGAGCAAGATTAAGTTCACATCCTGTGCTTAGCTATTGTTTGCTCAGCCATGATTTGTTGAAAAAAACATAATTTATGTAAAATGATCAATTATAACCCATAAAGATAAGGTTCAATCAATAAGATAAAGGAAAACCAAATCAATCATATTGTGGCTTCAAGCAAAACTGGGATCTAAATTAAGAGTGAATTTCATTCTTCCTCCACTGGCAACTCAACCTGCATTCCATTTATTTTGCCTGCAGAATTCCAGAGATAAAACTTAGCAGAGCAATTGTGAACTTGGAAACTCAAAGAAGTGGAGAAGGCAGGAAATTTTTAAGGGAAAGCAATAATAACCAAGAGACTTTTTTTTTTAAATGCTTCATTTCGGAGATTTGTTTCGAGAAGGAGAAGGAGTGGGGAGAAAGATCTGGTATCTGTAAAGATCTATGTATAAAATGTAGTTTGATCCTGGGTGATTAATCTCAAAAGAGTAACTCAGGAAAATAAAGAAAAGTATTTCCAGAGTTCTGAATGCTAATAACTGCCTTGAAATAAGAAAATTTTATTTATTTATTTATTTATTCATATTTATATACTACCCCATCTCCCTCAGGACTTGGGGCGGTCCACAGCAGATAAAAACAAAATACATAACAAAGTTTAAAAACCAATATAAAATCAATAAATTTGCTGATTTTTTTAAAAACTAGTATTAAAATTAAATTAATTCTAAAAAGTTTATCCAAATTAAACTACCCCAAGGTGTCAGGCCAGGCCGGCTAGTTGGAAGAAATGGGTCTTTAACGCACGTTGGAAAACTCTCAGGTCAG
>JAEANM010019506.1:0-12346 GCA_017656035.1 Myanophis thanlyinensis | reverse complement strand
ATTACAAATGTACACTAAATTCCCTAAAACCCTTTACAGCATTGGGGGTTGCATAATTTTGAACACAACTGTATGTTCACTACGTATTTATTTACAAACTCCTAACTTAGCTTCACAGTAATATAGTATTGCTTGAGAAATATGTATTAAATTCAGTTGGGCCTGAGATTGCATACAAGTCAAAGAAAACAACTATAGGATATTCACATTAAAATGAATTGGACTGCAGTGCTTATTTGAAGTCACATAACTTATGGATTGTAATTATATTTCATTCTCTTTCAGTCTAATTCAAAAGATATTTACATTCAGAGCCTTACTGTGGATGTTATGTTACTGTTTTGTTTCTTTGATGAAATTGTTCTCAAAAGTGTCATAAATGTACCCGGACACTCTTGGTCAGCTCCACCTCCAGTGACATTCTCTATATTTAAATGGGAAAGAGATAAAGAATATTGTCCATATATCATTAATGAATTGGTATTTTCGAGATGTGTATCAAGTACTGTATGTGTCTTACTGTGCCTACTTTTTTATTACTATCCTACATGTAAAGTGGTGTTTCTTTTATTTAGAGTTATAAATTTACCATAGGCTGGATTATGTTAATTCTGAGCATGGAGTGAATTTCAAAAAAGTATTTATGTATTTTTTAAAAGACTTAAGTGGACTTATGTTCTTATGAAACATATTATCATCACTACAATCAGAAAAAAACAAAACCGATAACACCAAAGCCTTGTTTTTCAAGCACCATTCTTAATACAACCAGCAATACAGTCCCTGAGCTCCATACTCACTCTGTCCCAGCTCTTGGGGGAAGAGCCAGCTCTTTATGGTTTCTAATTCAGTAGTGTACAAAAGAGGTATACATCATAGACTGTTGATAGATCAGTTTTCTTCCTGAATTGTACAAGCAATAGTAATATACTTAAGTTAGTTTTCAAGTTGCCAACTATTGCGGCAATTTGAGTTGGTGGAGAGGAGAGGAGAATTTTTCTCTTCTAAGGCTTTTGAGCTAAGATATGTAGTTCAAAAAGTTGCACTAGAAGCTATGGGAATTCAGAAAGAGCCGTGATGCTTGTATACAACTTTAGATCTGGCATCTAAAAGGCTTATTTTAAAATGTGTTTTTTTTTTTAAAAAAGAGTCCATAATTGAGGATGTATGTGTGCTTTAGAAAATTGCTACAGGTAGTCCTCTCCTTACAACAGTTCATTTAGTGACTGCTAGAATTTACAACAGCACTATAAAATGTGACTTAGAACCATTTTTCACACTTATGAAAAGCACCTCCATAATCGTGTGATCAAAGTTTAGATGCTTGGCAACTGACTCTCATTTATGACTGTTGCAATGTCCTGAGGTCACGTGATCACCTTTTGCAACCTTCTGACAAGCAAAGTCTTTGGAGAAGCCAGATTCTGCAGTGACTCACTTAACAACTGTGGCAAGAAATTTCATAAAATGGGGCAAAATTCACTTTAAAATGTCTCACTTAGCAACCAAAATTTGTGGTCAATTGTCAGAAAATGAAATTAAATTGAATGGAGCTTGCTTTTGAGTAAACCTTATATTTTTGTATAAATTTTTTCTATGTGAATTTGCTTCAGGGAAAAATCTTGATGGAAAACATTTTTGCAAAGAGTAATATGGAAATAAACCAAAGTTTCAGTGATGAAGGAAGCGGAGCTATATCAAGATAGAAAGAATATGATATAAAAATAATTTTAAATATAATGTGTGATAAATATATTAATTTGCACTTGCCATTTTAACATATTTTATCAGATAATTTTTCTGTGGAATGGATCTGATTTTTAAAAATAAATTATGATTCTCAATATTCTAATGTTGATATTTTGAATTAAAAAAAAAACAGTTAGTAGCTCTTTAGTTGCCAGACTGTGCAAATACAGATAAGTGCAACTGTTCAAGGAAAAGTTTTCCTCAGTCTTCAGAAATGTTTTTTATTTGTTTGTTGCCTTTCCTCAGCCAAACATAGAAAAAAAAAAAAACCTCTCCTGTTTGAATAGGCCGTTAGTATCTATTTTACAATATTTACTCATTTTCAGGTGCCTAATATATCTGATAGCATGAATGCACAACAATACAATTTGTATGGTAAATGGAACCAAATAATGCCTTCGCTGAATGTTATGGCTGCACTGAAGAGAAATGTCACGGTAAATAGCTGCCAAATAATGGATCATACCGAAGTGTCACAACTGCACTAAAGACAAATGGGGCTGGAGGCTATTGCCACCAGGACGTTTTTGAGTTATGGAGAAGAAACACAGCCTTGATGTGAGGCTCTTTGTGTCGTCATTATAGCAAAGGGTTACTGGTGCAGTGTTCAAGAAAGTCTAGACCAATGGAAGCGCTAGTTATTAATCTGTCTGTTTCTGATCTATCAGCTGTAGAACAGACCGCCTTCAAAACACGTGAACACGACTAGCAGGAAAGAGATAAAGACACTAAACACTGCATGTTTTATTTAACATAAATGGGAATGGGAAAGGACAGGCAATGGCCAAATGTTGAATGCTTTAATGAAATAAAATATACGATGACGTTTAACATCCTACATATTTGAAAAGTTTACTCGCTTGTGAGTCGGATATACATGTGTGGAATAAAGATGTAATCCATCCCCCCCCCCCCCTTGTAAAGAGCTGAATAGTCCCGGTTTCTTTCATTCATTTTAATGGAAGGGTAATAAAGATGAAAGACTTAACATTTCAACTGATGCACTCCTTAAGTGAATGAAGAGAAATTTATTCTGTTTTGCATGGCAATGATAAATTCTGAAAGCAACTATGTGTTTGGGATGGTATGAAAGCCCCATGTTAAAGGGGGGAAAAAGCATCCATCCCCTGTCTTTTTTTGTAATGTTGAACAGGATTGCATTGTTTTTGCTTATCCTTAGAAATTAGACTCTTTCCAGGCATGAAAAGATCTTTTGCTTAAAAAAATGATTTAGCCTGATACAAGATCTTTACTACCATACTTGCAGACATTTTCAAATTTAGGAACTATACATATACTTTGAGAGTGGTGTGTGCACATGTGTGATTGTGTGTATGCGTGTACGATATACATATGTTTAAAAAATACAAACAAATGAATATGCAGTGTAACTGTCAATTCTCATTTTTAGAGAGTTTGGGTCAAACATTGTGGATAAATCACCACTATTCTGCAGAGAATGTCCTTCCATATTGTCCTTAAGGTCAATTGGAGTGCACAGTTATGAGCAGGTTGCACGCTCGTTGAATTTTACACACTCATAAATATATGCTAGGTTTTCCATGTTAATGAATAAACAGAATTGTTTACTATTTCTTTCAGTTTATTTTTAGGTTAATACTGATAAATTTGCCTCTTATTTTACATTCTAGTATGTGTGATCTATATAGATGCAATACTTCTTGTAATACCTTAACACATTTTGGACAATGTAACAGGTTTCAACAAGCAAAATGTCAACCCTTATTTAAAATTTCTGCTTTGTCATCTGATACAAAATTCTATCAAAACCCGACTAGAATGTCTTGAAATAGTTATTAGTTACTGAATTAATGTTTATACATTGCACAGTTGCAAGTAATTGCTGCTTATTAAATGAAAACTCTGTGTTAAGTACTTTAGGAACATTTTGGCTAATAAGCATGTAATGTTCTTTGTTTAGTGTAGAACTTTTTGTGTTCAGATCTACAAGATGCTGGAAAGTTGACAAATTACATCATTTAAGACAGATGCCTGCCTTGGGGAAGATTTTTTTTTTAGATTTCCTGTTTCTGCCTTTTATTTCAGTAACATTTGCAGTTGCTATAAGAACTGTACCTGCACAGTATTTAACCCTTTCACACTGTAGTTCACATTAATTCTGAGATTTGTGGCTTGTATTAGAGAAGGAATTGTAGAATACTATTTCAGCAAGCTTGTTTTTCTCTGTCTTTCAATCCACAAATAGTTGTTTCTTTCTTTTTAAAAAAATGTTTACACCTGACATTAAACAAATAGCATTCAAGGTGGCAACAAAATTTATACAAAAGAAAGTATAATACAGGTAGTCCTCGATTTACGATCACAATTGAACCCAAATTTTCTGTTGCTAAGTGAAATAGTTATTCAGTGGATTTTTCCCCATTTTATTTCTTTTCTTGCCATGATTGTTAAATGAATCAGTGCAGCTGTTAGGATAGTAACATGGTTGTTAAATGAATTTGGCTTCCCCATTGACTTTGCTTGTCAGAAGTTTGCAAAAGGTGCTCACATGTCCTTGGGACACTGCCAGCTTCATAAATATAAATCAGTTGCCAAGTGTCTGAATTTTGATCAGGTGACCACAGGGTCTGCAGCAGTCATACGACCGCAGGGTCTGCAGCAGTCATACGTGTAAAAATACGCTCATAAGTTGCTTCAGTGCCGTTGTAAATTTGAACAGTCACTAAATGAACTTGTAAATCGAGGACTAGCTGTACTCAAATGCAAATATCAAGGAAATAAAATCTGAGCCAGAACAATACAAAGAGGGAATCGAATGATTTGTTTTCCTTGCCATGTCTATAAAATCCAATAGGGATTATTGTAACCAAATCATTTTTCTGTGGGTGTGCATTAATATGAAAAATGGCTGTGTAGCAGCTGAGAGTAAAAGCTTAATTACTGTAGTTCTATGCATCCAAATATGGCCCGTGCTCATTCCCAGATTAAAAAAATTCTTCCTCAAGGAATTGGGCTCTTAAATGAGTCAAATGGTTTATAGGTTCTAAAGCTCTTATCATTGAAGAAACAAGTATTATTGAACAGCAATATCTTAAGTACACAAACTTGGAAGTTTGAATCTATTTGCTGAGATAATGGCTTCTAATGTAGTCTCAAAATAGTTTCAACATACCAGGGGCATTAGTTCCAAGAACAAATGAATAAATGAAACAATATAAGATACATAACTTGGGAAAAGACTGACAGTTTGGAACTATTCATTTTACTCATAAAAATAGTAATTTATTGCTTTAATCCGAATAGTTTGTAAAATGGCTCTATTAAACAGTTGTTCTTTCATTCCCATTCTCTGCAGCAATCATAAATTACCTCAAGTTTTTAATGTACAGCATATGCAGTCCAATATTAGTTATCTATGCCTGTTCTCTGGATTGTCACCCTCTAAAGTAACTAAGAAATTGAAAGTTGTCTTTGAATTATGTTTATTTATTGTTTAGCTATTTAATTACTTTATCTAGGATGGATTTTGACAACCGTATTAAAATATTAAACTTTAAAGATAAAATAAGTACAAAATAAAGATCAAAATAAGATGATGTGAAATACAGAATGTAATACTCAGATATTATATTTTAAGATGCCAAAAGTAGGATAATTTTCCCCCCTTAATACTGAAAAAAGGTCAGGCTTGGGTTCAGAGTATGGTTAAGGTACTTGCTAGAAGTAACATTATCAAGCATGTCTTGTTGATCTTAGCATAGATGTATATAATATTGTGTGGTAGATACTGTTTCAGATGCTAGATTCATGTTTGTTTGGCTTCTAGAAGTAAGTACCAGAACGTGGATTCTTTTTTTTTTTTTTTTTTGCCTGCTGATGTTTAAGCACAGTGGCAATATTTTTACATACTCCTAAATTTCAACAATTATATTTAAATTTGAATTTTGAATTTGATCTTTGAAGAGTATTCAAAGAAGCAGTTTTAAAAGGAGTTAGCATGATTATGGAATTTGAACATTACTAGAGCATTTATCTTTATAAACAAGCTATCCATACTCAGGAGGAGCCAGATATCTAGTCTACACACTAACCATAGCTAGTGAAAATGTATTTCCTGACTAGGCCATTAGAGGCTCTGACAAAACTGAATCAAGAATTATTCCAGTACTATGAACTGGTTCATTTGCAACTCCATCCAAAATAGATCATCTTCTGGACATAAGAACAACTCACATACTGTTTATTCATTTTATTTCTCATAGTCCTCATCCAATCAGTTACTGGGTTTAACATCTAGGACTGTATCTGAACGAGGTATCACAAAGGTGGTTTCATGTGCATGGATATGAAACTTGGAGAGCCTCATGTATAAAAGCCATGATGAATAAATTGTAATCATGGGATTTCATAGCATGTCATGGGGACTAACATTTAAATTGAGAGGTCCCTTTTGACCTGTTGAAGCACAGTGGCTTAGTCACCAATTCAAATTGGGTTATTCAAAAAAATTACACCATGATCAATTATATATACAAAATTAAAAATCATAGTTTAGTATATTGCCCGTAGTCACTAATTACCAATGTCCAGATTGCAATTAAATTGAGTGTTTTGGTTCAAAATCATTATTTGAGTTTCTAAGTATAGTTCAACTCAATGATCTGATCAAATACATCAATCTCATTCAGAAAATCGATTTGTTTAGGAGATGTAACTAAATCACTTTCATATTAAATCTCTAAATTTCAAACCTTTTGTACCACCTAATTCTTTTCCATGCAGTTGTATGTATCTTAGCAAACACAAATCCAACACAGGTAACAAAGTGCCTCCATGTCCATATATCATATACCATACTTTTGGTCATACTGGTTTTTCACTTAATCATAACATATGCAGTACTTTGTAAGTGATTAAAAATGGCATTTTTGTAAAAACAATTTACAGTAATGAAAATAATTTGCATAACATTCTGCATTACATGCAGTTCATCTGAGGAAAAGTTTGAGATTTAATACAATAGCTTTTGGTGCAGCTTTATGGAAAGGCAGGAACAGAATGAAATGCTTGTTTGAGACTAATTAGATTTAGCATAATTCAATGCCATTAAAATTGTTCTAGTGTTAAAGAGTCTCTGGGAACAGATATATTACTCCATGGATTCTACCATTCCCACCAATGTTTGTCTTCACTTGGGTTCAGAAAAAAGTCTAAGTAATACTTAGTTAAAAAAAAATCTAAGTAATAGTAACTTAGTTCACTGAAGGTTAAATTTTGCCAATTGTCCCTTTGCACCGCACCGCATTGCCTGCCCTCATTTAATACTTAAGTTACCTCTTCAGGTCCTTTGCTCTGTTCATACTCTGATTATTCTGTGAAAAAATAAAACAATTAGTATAGGTTTATATTCAAATATTCATGTTTAATGAAAGTCTAATTCTAGGATTTACCAGTTGCATAGATGCCTGGGAAAGGGCTTACCAATATACTAGATGTATTTAGACAACATAATAGATAGATATTCTTTTACAAATGTATTGATTGTGTTACCTGCAAACAGAAAATATGTGAAGTTTTGTAGTGAGATCATCTTACAGAACAGAACGAACATGGGAAACTGTTAACAGTCGTTTATTACGTACCAGTCCAAAATACTCCCCCACCCCAAAATTCTATTTAAAGCATTATTGCTGTGTAAAATAAAAGATCATGAACAATCATAAACTTGCCACTTAGGTGAGGTCAGGAAAAAAATGACCCGATTCATTCTAGGAATGCTGTCATTAATCTGAAAATGAGACAAATCAAGTACATAAGCCTAAAAATCACACCACTGATATTATGAAGCTGTATGTACCATCCTACTATGGACGTGATAAAGCTTTATGGACAGACTTCTTACATGTTTCCTTAAAATATATACCCTAAGGGATTCATTCAGTGGGAAATAGCATACACAGGAAATGTGTATAGGACTTGGATATAGAAACACACGCAATAGCAATATGCAGAACAAATCTGAGTAATTTCAACATGCCTCAGGCAGGCCATGTGCTGCAAGTTGGAAATCTGATTTAATCCATTCATCCACAAACCAAAAGAAAATGCTACTTGTTGGTCCTTAGCTGACATTATGAGAATATAAAGTAAAAAATAGTACACGTATACATAATACCTCAATACCTGTACATGGAATGTCCATACACATTGCATCTCAACTAATAGATATTGTACATTGTCCTGGGCATCCCTAGTTCATTAACCAATGTCTGAAATTGTTGAAACAATTCTACAAAGTTAAAAAGAAGGTGGACTAGAAATTTAGCACTGCTTTTTTTCTTTGTTAAAGCCTAAATTTAAAGCTGGAAGGAATATATTTAGATGGATCCCTTGCAGCTTTTCTATATCCTCAGCATTTTGTACTTCATACTACATTGTTGTGGAACTACAATTGCAAGGAAACACTGGCTTTGTTTCTTAAATTCTAGGCCTCTAGAATTCTACATACAAATCCTGATTCAGTGACTCCTACTTTAAGATAAATGACAATAGATCACCATTACCAGCATTTAATTGCCAATTACATGTCAAGCAATGCTCTCACTTAAGGTTTGCCCAACATAGAGATCAAATACCAAGAACAGAAATATAAATCCGTCCAAGGTGTTGGGTTTCGTGCATCATGACACACCAGGCTAAATTTGTGTTTAAATGATTGTTTTGAAATTCTTCATTCAAAATCTGTCAAAACCATCGCAGTCTAAAAACGTCAAATCTTGAAACATGCTCACTCTGTAAATCGCTTAGAGAGTGCTGTAAAGCACTATGAAACTATATATGTCTTAAATGCTATTGCTATCTTCATTTGATCTTAATACTAATATTTTTTAAAATAGTTATAAGTAGCCAAATAAAAGAAAAAATATTTAGTGTCATCAAATGCGAATTGGAAGAGATCTTAATATTGCAGTCTGTGAAATCTTCACTGACAGATGGCTATGCAATCCCTATTTGAAAGTGTCTAGCAGGGGAAGACCATCACTGTTTCCCAATTCAACTATTATTATGAGAAAATAACTCCTAATAATCAGGAGTCTCCCTGAATTTCCCTTATTTTAATTCTAATCTACTGCTTCTTGTCCTGCTCCCAATTTCAGCAGAAATCAGGTCTGTGCCATTTTGTATCATTGTCACATCTTCCAGCCAACTTTACTTTTGCCAGCTAAATAAGCCCAATCCCATCTAACTACTCATTGAGCCTGGTTTCCAGAATCCTTTTTGTAGAACTCCAAGAATGGTCTAAGTAGCGCGCTACAGATAGTCCTTGACTTACAACAGTTCATTTAATGAGCACTCAAAGTTACAGCGGTACTGAAAAAAAGTGACTTATGAACCGTTTTCACACTTACGACCATTGCAGCACCCACATGGTCACACGATCAAAACTGGGATGCTTAGCCACTGTTTCATATTTATGATGGTTGCAGTATCCTGGGGTCATGTGAGCACCTTTTGTGACCTTCTGACAAGCAAAAGCAATGAGGAAGCTATATTCATTTAACAACTGGGTTATTAGCAGCTGCAGTGATTCACTTAACAATGGTGGCAAGAAAGGTCGTAGTGGCCAGGTTTAGTGTATAAGAATACTTTACAGTAGTACAGTTCAGGATTCTTCCCATTTACTTAGTATAGTAAAATAATAATTACATTTCTTTCCTCTTATATTTTCAATGAATGATACAGACTTTTCCATAGCACTAAGCTTTGCTTTTCATAAGGTTATCACTGCTGGTATTAAAGAACTCACTAATGTTACAATAGCTGCTTGAATGATTTCATCAAATGTTTCTTTTGTAATTTATTCTTCAAAAGAATTCATTCTGTCAGGTTATCAATTTAATGTTAGTTTTAAAAAAGTAACAAAAAGACGAACTCCTTTAATCAGACAAGTCACTGACATAATATTTTACTTGGCATTAAAGTAATTAGAAATGCTATCCTTATTTAACTCGTGTGTCTTTAAACATAATTTCACAGCAAAATCCACTGGCAAGTTTCAGATGCTCAGCTTACTAATTGCAATTAATATTTCAATACAGGGTACTCCTCAATTTAGGACCACAATTGAGGCCAAAATTTCCATTGTTAAACAAAACAGTTGTTAAATGAGTTTTTCCCCATTTTACAACTTTTCTTGCTACAGTTGTTAAGTGAAATAGCATAGCACTTAAGACATATATACCACAAAAATAAAATTAAAAACTTGGGAATAAAAGATTTATATACCACTCCATAGTGCTTTATAGCACTCTTTAAGTGGTTTACGGAGGCAGCATCTTGTCCCCAATAATCTGGGTCCTCAGAACGATGGAAGTAGTGAGTTAGCCTGCAATACTGCATTCTAACCTCTGCACCACCACAGGTCCCTGTAGAATCATTACAGTTGTTAAGTTAGTAACACAGTTGTTACATGAATCTGGCTTCCCCATTAACTTGGCTTATCAGAAGGTCACAAAAGGTGATCACATATTTCCAGGACACTGCAACTGTCAGAAATACATGCCAGTTGCCAAGCATCTGAATTTTTATTCCTTGATTATGGGGTGCTACAACAATTTTAAGTGTGAAAAACTGTCATAAGTTGCTAGTGCCATTCTAGCTTTGAATGGACACTAAATGAATGGTTGTAAGTTAAGGACTACCTATAACAGTACCCATACTTTTGGAGACCATATAATGAACAAGCAGATATCTTTTACTTGTAAACCGGCCTTTTCATCATGGTGAATTCCCTTAATGGAAAGTTTGACTTTATTTGAAGTTACCTATACATTCATTTGGCTTAGCATAGTAGCTATCGGATCTGCAAATCTAAATAGATTTGCATTTCAAGGAAAATATGGAACAAAACCAACATGAAAATATATCCAAATTAGATCATATTCAACTCAATAAATACTTCACTGTATGTACTCGGCTTTAAAATTTCAGTTATGCTTGTTTCCCTGTAAATTGTATTGGATAACAGTTTTAAGTTTCATCCAAGAATTATATGCCAAATATGAAAATGTAATAAATTATAATTTGGATTTTGAAAGCTAGATCATGAATCAACCCAAATTAAATATGTTTAAATCCTATTATCTTAATAGATACAATGAAAAATAAATATTGACCCTTGTGCTGAATATTGTAGGCGATGGAAAAGAGATGTTTCTGGGAAGATGAAAAAAGTCATAATTGCAATGTTAATTCTATTTGTGCCGATGCCAAGAAAACCTTTTAGAAATGTAAAGGCATTATTTTATTTTGTAAGTGATGAAGATAATATATGCTTTTGGGCTTTCCTATATGGAAAAGCAATAGCTATAGCTTTACTATGTGATATGTGAAAAGCTGCCAACAGAGGAATATTGTATTTTCAAGTAATGATTTCAAAGTCTTAGGTTGGTGAACTGTTCTGAGCCTAGCAAATGTTACTATCATCAGCTGTGAAAAAAAGGGATGCTGAATATATATCAAAAAGAAACTAAAGAATTCTATAGTGCATTTCTAATACAACAAACCTGGATATGTATTTATCCTTGTCAGTAACTTAGAGTCAGATGGATTCCTTAATTAATGGTTCCATCATTTCATTCAAACTATGAAAGGATAATTGACTTTCAATTATCTATCCCAAAGGAGGAAAATGTGCATCCATTTTTCACAATTCTGTGTATTGATACCCTCCAAACAAACTATCTAAAAATGTTAAGATAAGTAGCTAGGGTAGCATTTGTTGATTGAACACCCTGCATTATGGGCAACTGCCATATGTCTCCAGTGACACCTTTAAGTGTGCAATTAAATTTGGACAAGAGAGTACACCAAAAACAAATAAATATTCACTTTTTTATCTTGAATTCTGGAAACATTTTAATTCAGGGCATTTGCTAGCTGACATGTGAAATGAGGACGATGATGTGACGGCAGGCATGAAATGTGTATAAAAGAGAGCAGGCAGATTGTTTCACAGGGAAGTTATGGTAGAGGGGTGTCAGGAAATGCCTTTCCCATTGTAACTCAGCTGAGAAGGAGATTCTTATTATATGGATGACTGGGGCCAGCAATGGCATATTGTCATTCTAACTTGTGTATGTAAGCAGGCTTAATTGCGTCTTGTCTTTTTGGGATGATTTTCCACCAACAATCTCATTATCACACATACATGTTTATTGTATATTTCCAGGCTCTTTAACACAGACCTGGATGTAACTAAGGGGGTGAGACAGTATTATTTTAACATGGTCTGTTCTTGTTTTACCAATGGAACTAACCTACCCTTCATTTTTGCTGCCTAAATGGTAACCAGAGGCATTAAAATTTGTACCACACATAAAAAAAAAAATGAAAGGAGAGACCAATACGATATCAAATTAATAGTGTGGAAAGAGGAAAACATAAATATCGTTTCTATTTACTGAGATTAATATTTATAGGTGTATACTGATGCACTTGTCCTGGGATACATGCATTTATATGTTCCCATAGGCCAGGGGTCTTCAACCTTGGCAATTTTGAGACTTGTGGACTTCAACTCCCAGAATCCCTCAGCCAGCTGAGGGATTCTGGG
>JAEANM010019505.1:0-10291 GCA_017656035.1 Myanophis thanlyinensis | reverse complement strand
ATATATATATATATATATATATTTATTTTCATAGATTTTCATGGGTGTAGGTATGCAGCTCTAGGTCTTTTCGGGTCTTTTCCCATGTAAGTTTCAGAGTCTTTTTGCATCAGTCTTTTGGATCTTGCTGAAACGTTGTAAAAAGACTCTGAAACTTACACGGGAAAAGACCCGGAAAGACCTAGACCTGCATATATATATATATATATATATTGAAAAAGCCAACAATGTACAGGCCTAATCTTATAGAGCACAATATGAGAATCCTGTAACTCGGAGTGTCAAACTTGATTTCATTGAGGGCCACAACAGGGTTGTGTTTGACCTTAGGGGGCAAGGGTCAGCACCGCCAGCTCAACATCATTCATGTTGGGAGTACCTATAGTGACCTGAGTGCTCTACCAGTGAAAACGGGCTCCCGAGATCCGTTTTTGGCTGCATTGGTTTCCTGCAACCCTTGGCCAGCAAAAATGGAGCTCAGGAGGGCTGTCCGCGACCTCCTAAGCTCCATTTTTGCTGGCAGAGGTACAGCAGGCCAGTCCTTTGCTGTTTCCAGGCTGGCCCTGCAGGCCAAATCTAAATACCCCACATGCAAGATCTGGCTCCCAGGCTTTGCGTTTGACACCCCTGCTGTAATTGATTGATACATTATTACAATTTAATAATTAAATAGTATAAAATGAGGACATAATGCCATACAACAGGTGTGTAAATTCCAACTGCTCTAGGCACAATCCAACCTAAGATAAACATTGTTAGTCCCACTGATTTCACTGGAAGAAGTTATGTATACTATATTAAATATCCTCTTTAACATTTATCAAACTCTTAAAGTCTTTAATCTTATTTCTCTCACTTGATATAAGAAATAGGGAGCATGCCTTTGCTGTCACAGTACCTGCTCTCTGGAACAACACATCCCGGGAGATTCATTTGGCCCTGTTTTAAAAAATATCTTATAAATTGACTTTTTCCCCAAGGTTGGCTTAGGGTAGCAGACTCTGAGCTTCTTCTTGTAAAAGCTTCTATTGACTAGCTGGAGAAAAATGGATTGTTTCGGTTCTGCCATTTCTCTATATTGGGACCAACAAAACTTTAAGACAATTGAAGGTCAGTTTCAGGCTGGTTTATGCAGAACTTTGATTGGAAACATTTAAAACTATGCCACATGGAAGTACCCTTTATCTTTAAAATACCTATTATCTTTAAATCACATGATGGAAAGTGCAAGCTCATTTATATTTAAAGGTTGTAACTTCTTATGCCGTCTTATGGCTACCACTAAGATCCAAGATCCATTCATATATTTTCATAGAATAAAGGTTTAGAAACATTGCCATTTTAAAAAATCCTGCAGTTTATCCTAATTAACAATTACTTTAAAAATTTACTAGGTCAGGGTTCAGGGTTAACAATTAAAAATTGAATTCATACAATGATTGTATTGAAATCCTTGTAATCAATGATCTGCTTCTGTTTCCATTTTTCCTCTAAGCCATTGTAATCAATGATGTCACTGTCATCACTGTCTTTAAATGAAAATACATCCACAGTTACATTTCATGTTTTAATGGATTTTAAAAAAAACCTCATGATTTTTCCTACTAAATGCATGAAGACAATTCTAAATTATTGTCTCAATTTGATTACAAAATAAAGACATGTAATAGCAATTTTTGTAAATGTTCCTATTGTCCAAGTCTACAATACTTCCAGTATTTGGAATCTTTTATTTCAATAATAAAATAAAATTTAATAATTTTATTAAATAAAACATTTATTTAAGGATAAATAAATAATACTTTTAATACATTTAATAATTTTATTAATCTAGTGCTGACCACAAAAAGAATTATAGTTTATCTGTCAGTCTTAAAGCAAGTATGGTTTTAGAATGCCAAGACAAGCCAAACCAATACAAGTGATCCTTTGGTTCTTATAAAATTCAAGACCATCCAAAGATACTCAGGCAATGAATGTTCAGAGATATGCAATTGTATTAAAACTTAAAGGCTGCTTTGCTCTCACAACTTCTCCTGGCATAATAATGTCAGTAGTTAAGTGTCAGCTATCAGTATTTTTCTATCAGATTTCTATCCCCAGTTGCCCTGGAGGTACTAACTGAACTGGCTCAGTTGATGATCATAATACCCAGATGACCTCTTGAAAATGAACAGTCTCAATGATAAAAGTAGGTAATTTCTAGATTTCCTAACTCTAGATAAGAGTCAGGAAGTATTAAGAGCAGCTAGTGTTTGTTTCTATCAGCATCCTGAGCTTAGAGATATTGTGTACATACTGAGTTATGCTAGCTGTTATTTTATTTAAGCATCATCATTGCCTAGAGTTGTTGCTAGGGCTTAGGTGAATGGGTTTGAGCTCTACTGCTACTTTTCATGGCCCTGCACATGCCTGCTCTTTCATTTCCCATTTTACCACTCTGATGCAACATTCCACACCAATTTCTCATTTGATGATGGCTGTCTAGACTTCCACAGTAGCAGCTGCTGCTTCAACAGATATTCCATGACCAACTATTCTTGCCCACACAAAGGAGCTAGTACCTTTGGGGACAGGCCTCACATGGACTACCCTAGGTGTCATCTGACTTGTCAAATGTCGCAAAGTCATACAAAACTTAACACAAGCCAACAGTCCTACAAAATGCTCTTCAAAAACAATTAGATATGAAGAAAAAAGGTTCCCATTGATGTCAATGGAAGCTTTTAACCTAAATATCATAATGTGGAGCCATCAAAGCTGGGAAGGAAGAGCTTCACTATTTCTATCCTCTCTGGCCCTTCACACTGGGACTCCCTAAATATCCGTATCTTGCCCTTAATTTGGCAATCAAATTTAAGGAAAGATTTTTATTGGCACCAATGGGAAGGCACTTCCTAAGCACAAAAGGCATGTAGATTTCCCAGGCGATTTCTTCTGGGAAAGAAAAAAAACTCTTCCCACAATTGTTTCCTTGTTCCCCATGCCAATCTCATTTAGTTTTTGTGTGTTTAGTTTCATGTTTAGTGTGTGTGTTTGTGAGTGTGTATATATGTGTGTACAACTCCCCCACCCCCACCCCCCAAAACAGATTTGGCCTACAACTGCTTCATGAAGGTTTTTTCCTTCTTTTATTAACTGAATAATTGAAAAGTAAACTTTAAACAAATTATGAAAAATAAAGCAGATTATCTGGCTATTGGCTAAGTATCAGTTCCAGCAGTAGCAACCAAAATAAAATATATATCATCCTCATCCATCTGTTATTTCAAAAAATTATACCAACGGGAAATGAGCTGTCCCCATTTTAAGTCACGGCAAAGTGGTGTTGCCCCAATTATATATGCACATTGTATGATAGGCAAAGCGATTCACTGATTCCTTCGCTTTGCTGCTCTCCCATCAGTTTACTGTTAGCCAGCAGAGATACTATCTGCCAATCATGGCTCTGCAGCAGGAACAGGATGTGTCTAAAAACAGTATTCTAGAAAGGAACTTCTAGGCTGCTTTGTCTGCCTCTCCTCCTTGACCTCATCCTGTCATAACACATTGAATTAAATGTGAGGGGAAAAGAAAGATAAGTATTGTGAAATGATGCTGAATTGAAGGCAGCAGTTCTTGGGGGAAAAGAATTTTATTTAGGATATCTCTCTGCTTCCTTTTTTTTTCTATGTAGTCACTAACTATGACAGCAGATTATTTTCTATTGTGTTCTGAAGGCAATAGGAAGATTAATTCATTTCATTATTAATATATGTACACTATTTTACTAGTATACTAATCAGACTTTAGCAACATTCCTTGTCTCTATGCTCCCTTCGTAAGGAATATATCTTTCCATCATTCAAAGACTCCAGAGGAAGAGTTCCCTCTTAGGCATGAAAGCCAGCTGGGTGATTTTGATCCAGTCATTCTCTCAGTCCAACCCATCAGATTGTTATTTTGGGGGGGGGAAGGAAGATTATATATATTTGCTATCCTGAGTTACTTAAAAAGTACTAAAGGGAAGATATAAATTAATAAATTGACAACAAACTACGAATGTTTGCCATCCTGCTAACAAATACTGAAACCAACAATTCACAATTGTAAAACCAATTCAGAAAGGCAATGTCTGAAGATTTCTTCCACACTGAGAGTCAGTGATCCTAATATCATGATCGATAGCAAACTTCATGAACAAGCTCTTCTGTATTTCAAAATAAATACTTGAGAAAAACTTGAGAAATTCAGAAAAAACACTTGATTATAAACCGCCAAAACCAACAAATGGTATAATTAATCAAAATGGTGGCAAATTATAAAATATATAATTACTCGAAGATACTATGGAGGAATGTATATATTTCATATACTCAACATTTGATAACCCTGAAGAACTGCTCTCAAAGAACTCCCCTGAATCCTGACAAGGAAATAATGGAAGAATAAATTCCACATTGTATTAGATGCTTCCCCACAATGATGAAAGTATATTGTTCCTTCATTGCTGTCAGTGAAGAAGCTAACTCTACTCATTTCCCAACAAATCCTTGATTCAATTGAATATTCTAGATTGCTACCACATAAACTGGAATTGAACTTAGGTTCTCCCATCATTTTAATAAGGAATTTGGATCTTCCATGTTTGCAATGGAACATGGATGATCGTGGAAAAAGGCCACAAGAATCTCATTTACAAAGATAAACAAGGGTGCATTCAACAATTACATATTCCAAGAATATTGCTCAATTTATCAGAAGGTGAAGATATCCTTTTTTAGTGGACACAACTCCCAATACAGTTATGTTTTGCTCTCAATAAAGTACAAGGACAAACCATGGAGATTGTGCTAATTTATCTGAAGAAACCAGAATTCCAGCATGGTCAGCTACATATATATTGCTTTAAAATGAGGAAAAAGAAATGAAAACATTGGAGTATTCTTAAAAGAATGGCAGATCAACCACAAATGTTAACAAAAGTGTCCTTTGTTAAACCAAATGCATCTATATTTGTTTTGCTATTCATCTTTATTTTTAACAAAATGATGTTTTCTTCTTCAATTTTAAAATAAAAACAATAGCAATTATATGTGGTCATTCTGTTTAGGTAAGGAACTATCTCTGAAAGATGACCCAATGGAATTGAAATTAGGATTTTCCATCATTTTAATCAGGAACTTGGATGCTCCAAGACTTTGCAATGGAACATGAATGGCCATGGAAGAACTCCAAAAGAAAATATAAAACTTCCAGTTTATGTAGGGGCAATCCAGAGTGTTCACTTGAATCAATGGTGTCTAGTGTTCCAATGATACTATCTAGTTTGGATTTTAAACATTAGATGTAATAATTACCGTAGTTTTATGATAAAAAAGTAAACTATTGCCAAAGTTTATTACTTCAGAATGTATTGAATAGAGGATATATGCAGAACTCATTATCTATAGCTTCTAGAGGATCAGAAGGCTCAGTATTGTCATCTTTTATTTATTTATTTGATTTATATCCTATTTTTTACGATTTAAGATAAAAATGTCTTCAATCATATGCAAATCCATACAACTGTGAAGACAGTGTTTGAGGCAGAGAATAGGTATAGTATGAAAAGAGTCACACTAGAAATTCTTCAAAGGAAGGAACTACTTAAGGAACTACGTACTTAGGTGCCACTGAGTCCAGATGAATTCCTGATGACTATATGGTCAGATGCTCACAATCCCAACCTGCCTTTCGATACATTTAAATGATAGCTTTTGTCCATCTGCCTTCCCTTCAACTTTCCTCAGTTTTGCCAAGCACAGTCATTTTACTAGTCTACCATCTGTCTGCATTACATACCCAAGGTATGAGTTTCTGCTTGCTAATCATCAGCTCAAGAGAGCAATAAGTTTTTATTTTATCTAGAATCTATTGACTGTAGGAGGGATTTTTTGCAATTGATGGTACCCTTAGTAATCATCTCCAATTCCATAATTCAGACTTTCATCTTCCTTCTCTCACTGTTTCCTTGCCTACTTTCCACAGCCACATATTACCAATTGAAAAATCATTGCTGTACTTATTCTGAACACCACTGTCCTAGAAATTCCCTTTATTCTATGATCTTGCCAAGAAGAAATGGCATTATCTTAAGAATCTACTATACATTTCTGTTTCTTTAGAACTACATATAATTATCCTCTCATAGCAAGCCTTTGTGATGCCTGATAAAAAAAATATAAATCTGCTGAATCTCAACATGCTTTTTTTACACAACAGTGAATAAGCTGGTTGAAAACATCTTCATCTATGTCGCCAAATTCAAAGGCTCTTATGACAGCCTGTCCTCCGCAGAAAGAACAGCAATTTTCCGCGAGTTAGGGCAGCAGTTAGTAAAATCATGCCTGTTTATCATTATCTACCTCATATTAGTTGTAATCGCATCACATTTTTTGTTTATATCTACAAGTAATACAAACCATGCATAGCCCAACTTTGACTCAAAACATTAAAGGAGATGAATAATTCTGGCAAATTACTTGGAATTATGGTTTAACAGCATCTGGTTCAGATATTCTGGAGTAAATTGCTGGAACCAATGCTATGTTTCTTTTCTTTTTTTTCACTTTAACCAAAAATGTATTAAGAAACACGTGTCCTCATCTAGTTTCCATGTAAGGACTACATGAAATCCACCAATTTACAAGGCATTTGAGAGAATTGGGTTGAACTGAGATGGTCCGCTCAACCAGCTTCTTCCATCCAAACTGTGCAAGGCTCATCAAACAAGCAGATGTTCATAGCAAGGTAGAAAAAAATAGTATGTTACTGTAATACATTTGTAAGTATACAAAAAAACTAGTATTGTGAATAAAGCCAAATGCCACTCATTGTATAGTCATTTGTACATATCCACTGAGTAGCCATCTGCTTATAGGCTTCCTGATTGTAAAAAGCAAACTTATATTCAGCCACTTAATTCAGTAACATCTATAGCAGGGGTGTCAAACTCATGGTGTCATGGCGGCGTCATGTGATGTATCAGGACTTTTTTTCAGCTGGGCATGGACGTGGCCAGCATGTGATGCATCTGGCCCATGAGCCAGGAGTTTGACAGCCATGATCTATACTGACTTACAGAAACATTTCCAGTGAGATATGGAACATCACTATATTGGGCCACAAGCAAAGAATAAATAGTCTTAAAACACTCCAAAAATATTAATCCACATGCCACAAAAGCATACGGCATCGATCAGCTAGAAAATAATAGAATAGAATAGAAAAATATATCTTCATTCCCCATCAAGTTTTTCCGATTAACAATTTACTTGTTTTTTTTCTTCCAACATTAATATTTTAGATTTTGAACGTAAGAAAATTTCATCAACTAATTCTTCTACAGTATATTTGAATGAAGTAAATGATAAAGGAATGTATTGATCTTTTCTAAAATCATGTCCATAAATATTGACTGGAATGGAGAATCTTTTGTTGGGCAAGAGTTATACTTAGCATTTTTGAAGCAGTGCTGTGAGCTAAAACAGGCAAAGCCATTTGTTTGACAGTTTCTGCTCTATAAAGATGGTAAAATACTTACAGGTGGCAAAAGAAAAATTAGTGAAATTCAACAGATTGAGCTGGAAGACATATTTTGCAGCAAGTTTTTGTATTTTATATTGATTTGATCAAAAATTGATTTTTGTATTTAAAATTAAATTTTAATTTAATTTTAATTTAACATTAAAAGATTTAGAAATTGTTTTTGCGTTTACCAAATACAATAAGGTAAACAAGTAGGAAGGATTACAGCTTCTGATGATGTTGCCTAATTACTTAGATAGCACTGATGTTGTTACCTATTCAGGTAATGAAACATCTGCAAGCAAACAGGCAAACTCAAGGAGCACCAAGGACTACACAGTTCAACGTTGAGCTACATATATTCTCTTCTATTGGATTATAACTTCAGATTGATAGAAACATGGTCAGGAAAAAACTACTTACTTTGAATGAGTGTAAATCTAGTAGTCATTCAGTCTAGAGCAGTGGTGTCGAACCTATGGCATGCGTGCCAGAGGTGGCACTCATAGCCCTCTCTGTGGGCACACGCACTGTCACCCCAGCTCAACTCTACTGCATTTCTCCATGGCGTTTCTCGCTGTTGTTTAGAAGGGAAACAGAAATTTCCCTGTAAACAACGAAAACAAGAAGCTCACTAAAGAAAAAGATCTTGCCTCTTGCAGAGCTGCCGGTGTTGTGATGCCTCTCCTCCCACCAGCCAGCTGGTGTGTGGGTTTCCAGCCCATGTGCACCTTGCAGCCAAAGGCACTCAGTCCCTAAAAGGTTCGCCATTGCTGATCTAGAGTATTGATGGCACTTGCTGATGGTCTGAATTGAGATGAGGCTTTAGATGCATGAGAGCTAATTTTTGATTTTGAAAAAACTCAAATTGTACATTCACGGCAGGAACTGCCTCTCCTCCCTCTAGATTTATTTTTTGTAGTGGCATCTGTGTTTCTTAATTCCAGGTTCTTTTACAATTGGAAGATGCACAAATGGGATGTAAAAGGAAAATTCTAAACAAAACAGTAAGAGTCCTAAAAGAAGACAATAATTCCTACCTAGGTTAACCCAGTGATAAATGTTTTCCCTGATGAGTTGAAAGAGATAGCAGCAAAGCCAAAGGAGAAAGTTGATCACCTTAGCTTTTAATGACAGGAGCCCTCACAAATCATGAGAACAGCATTTGGCAAGACAGATGCAATGGAGGCAGGATGGTTATTGATAAATTTTATGCAGGCATTGTTTTATAGCAATTCAAAAAAGAATGAATAATACTTTGTGAGGAAAAGTCCTAAATCTCAATATGGGTATGGCTGGAGTTTGTCTTTTGTCTTTTTTTGCGGGGGAGGGGGAAACAGAAAAATGACTTTGTTTTTAAATTATGGTAAGACTGTTTTTGGCCTTATAATACTGTGTTATTGTTTGTTTCATGCCTCAAAATGTCCGAGAAACACAAGACATATTTTTAAAAATCATGCTGTGGGCACTTACCTCACTGTTGAGGTAATCTAGAGTCAGGAAAAAGAAGTGTTTAAGATTGAGATGACCACTCATGAGTGTTCTCAGAACAGGAGAGAAAAAAACTTTATAAACTTATAAATCAAAGCACCATTGCAAAACAATTATCATTACTTGGTGCAGAAAAGCATTTAGGTAGGCAACATTTGCATGTTTTAAGCTAAAATATTGAAACAGAAACAAAATGGAGTTAAGTGCTACCATGCCTAGACTACAAAAAAACAGAAATCATCTAAATGGCAACAAAGATTTCAGGTTTCCTGAATCTCTTTACAACTATCTATTGGTACTAGTTGTCTGGGATTAGCAATCACAATCTAGTCATCCTAAACACTGGAGAAAGAGAAAAAAAGTATAGACAGCCACCTCTATTCAAAGGAGAATGCAGTTGGAAACATTTTGACCACTGTACCTGTTTTAGTGGTTTTAGTCAAAGCCCACAACTGACATTGGTCTCATGGCAATATGTAGGAGGCATGCCATCTGCTGAAAAGTGCACAACTCATCACAGGAGATGGGTAATACCCTGGACAGTAGTGTGAGAAAAGGAAATGCTTCCTGTTTGGGTAACATCCAGAGTTCTTTTTTCAGAAGTCCTCAGTTGCCCAGTCAAGCAACAGTCACCTTTTCCTTCCTTTTCCAAAAGGTTGAGAAGTTGGTGCTGAGTAATTAGGGAAATTAATAGCAGGAAACAACTGGGGAATTTTTAAATTTTCTTTCATTTCTGAATGAAATGTAAAATATAAGAGAAACTGATCTAATCATAGCAGGAAGAGCAGCGCTGAGGAAAAAAAAACTACTGGTGTACATTGGGTATATACACACTCAGATCTTCTCACAAAGCCTATTTTTGTCTTCCTGAATCCTTTCTAATATATGTATCAGAAATTGAAAGATACAATTTAAATAACATTTACTAAACAAATAATAATCAAGAGAATAACATGGGTAATGGGCCTCATGGAAAGAACATCAGCCACGTGAAGTAACCCAAAAAAGGTTTCTGGAAGATAAAGCTCCAGAGGAACCTCCCTCAAACTTGCCATTGGTCGTAAAATCCTAACCGTAAATAAGGAGAATTGAGAATGTTACAGGGCAAAGAGGAACTCAAAAGGATGAGATTATGGTGATGGAGGCTTTCTACCAGTGGTGGAATTCAAATTTTCTTACTACCGGTTCTGTGGGCGTGGCTTGGTGGGTGTGGCTGGGGGGGTCATGTGACTGGGTGGGCAGTTTCTGTAAG
>JAEANM010019504.1:0-12346 GCA_017656035.1 Myanophis thanlyinensis | reverse complement strand
ACCAGTCTCCTATTCTGGCCCGGCCCCTCTGTCAAATTTTAGAAACCATTGTGGCCCGCGAGTCAAAAAGTTTGCCCGCCCCTGGTATACAAGTTAGTTTTAAACATTTTCAGGCAGGCATACCTGAAACTATGGCTAGACTTCAGGTAGAAGAGAGTACACATAGCTCAGGGTTGAACTGTGGAGTCCATGGTGCAGTCTGGGCTTGACTGCTTGCTTTGCAGACATTTTATTACCCCACTAGGTAACATCGTCAGTGCTACTGAGTGTGGGATTTGCTCCCTGTTTATAGACAATAGCTTGCCCTGCTACTGTGAGCATCCTAGGCCAAGCTTAATTTAAAAGTGCTATAGAATTCCTGGAAGTTTAGCATTCAGACAAATCGGTTATCAACATACATATGGAAATAAACCATGTTTACACATCATTCAAAACAATTAAAAAACTAAGAAGAAAACAAAAAGCCAGAATAGACAATACTCAGATAAACAGGGATTAACAACGGACAAGCAGAACACAATATCCTAATTAAGGAACACAATAGAAGAAGCCACACCTCCAACACTGGCAAGGCAAGCTATTATATATAAACAAGGAGCAAACCACACACTCACCAATACTAAAGATGTTATTTAGTCAGGTAATGAAACATCTGCAATTAAACAACCAAGCTTAGCACCAAGGATACCTCATACAGACTTCATATTTTTACTACGTAGAATCTAACATAAGATAAACATTTGCTATCAGAACTACATTGTAATGTTGCATTTACATACATACATATTAAACATGCTTAGTATGGATGCATCCTGAGGACTATCTCTACATTAGCTGGTGTGCAACACAACAATTTCCACGATAGCCTAAAATTTCAGTACAATAGCAATAAAGACTTATATACCACTTCACAGTGTTTTCCAGCTCTCTCTAAGCAGTTCACAGAATCAGCATATCGCCCCCAACAATCTGGGTCCTCATTTTACCGACCTCGGAAAGATGGAAGGCTGAGTCAACCTTGAGTTGGTCGGGACTGAACTGCCAAACTGCTGGCAGTCGGCAATCAGCACAAGTAGCCTGCAGTACTGTCTTCTAACCACTGCACTACCACAGCTCTTCAGGGGTCTGTGGCAATTTGCCACGATCAACTCACCACTGCCAACTTTCCATGGCCAACTCGCCATGGGACAACTTGCTGCGGGACAAGAGTTACACTAATGTCAAAGAACTGGTGGAATTGAATCATTAAAGAACAGATGCAAAAGAAGGGACAGAATGACATAAATTAAAATATTTTTATTTATTTATTTAAACTAATTAAATAGAATCGTTAAATTGTCCTGCAGTGAATTGTCCAATGGCGAGTTGTCCTATGGCGAGTTGGCTGTGGCAAATTGTCCCGTTCCGCTCTTCAGTACAAGTAATTATACTCTCATACGTACAAAACAGAATGAGAAGAATTGAATTCTGATACTATTTCTGAGCTGAAATCCACGCATCTTAAAAGTTGCCAAGTTTGGAAAACAGTGCACTGAGTGCTACTCTTCCATTGTAAAGTAAATTGCTTGCAGTACCTTCTTTATGTTAAAAAAAAACATTGAGGAAAAAAATATCACATTAGAAAACAAAAAAAAAATCAGCATCAACAGTGAATTGTTATTATACTTACAGTTATCAGATTGCTGTATGGCTTATGTAAGAAAAGTTGTATGGACATACACAGGTAGATACGAGACATTAGATAGATGAAAACAGATTACCTTTTTTCTTCTTTTAAGAGTTTACGCAGTTTTTCTGCACTTGTTTCTACTTTCTTTTCTTTCTGCCTCTCTTCTTTTGCAGCTTGTTTCTCTCTAATTTCCAGAGATTTCTTTTTTAAATCCCAACATCAAAAATATGGTATTAACAAGTTGTAACAAATGAGTCCCATCCCAACCCGTGGCATACAAAATTTAAAAGAGATCCCAAAGGAACCATGTGCAAAAAAGCAAACAAAACAAAACAAAAACAGAAAAAGGAAAAATAATAATAATTACAAAGGATAGTTAAGCAACAGGGATGAATGAGCATGGTATTATTATGGTTCATATGTTTTAGTTTGTAGCCCAAATTTTAAAAGACAAGGAGAAGAAGAAAAAAAAAGTACAGGTTATTTCGTATCCCAGAACCCAATATTAGCAATCCAGGAAGTGTGAATGGAAGGTTAATAGGGCAACCGGCAAAATAGTTGGTCATAAAGAATAATCAACCCAACAGAAATTAAGGAATGAATGTGCCATTATTGAATTTATACATAAAATGTGATTCCCATCAAAACAGAATGGAAAAGGGCCACGGATGAATACAAACCATTTGGCAACGGTATCAACAGCCCAGTTTGATGCACAGTTTACACACGGAATCATATCCCACAGGGGTTGTTGGTGATGAGCAGCAACCAGAGAGGTCAGACACAGCAGCAACAGTTCCAGTTCGGAGAAAAAGGCATTGGAGAGAAACGTATCATCAGTATTACAGGAGGACACCCTGCCAGGCTTTGTACCTGCGTGCTCAGGAGGAGGGTCTAACTAAGGAGCCCCACCAAGGAAAGCAGAGCAAAAGTGGGCATTTTATTCCTTTTTTAAAAAAATTCAAACGCTTCCATTCATCTGTTACTTTTTGCTGTCATGTTAAATGGAAAAGTTTTTGGATAAAAAGACATCACCCCCCCCAAGGAGAAGAGAGGAGAGGAGGGGAAGATGGAGAGAAGAAGGAAAGAGAGGGAAGAAGAGGGAAGTGGAGGGGAGAGGAGAGGGCAAGGGAAGAGAGGGAAGTAGAGAGGGGAAGGGAGAGAGGGAAGGGGAGGGCAAGGGAAGATGGAAGGAGAGGGGGAGGGAAGGAGAGGGGAAGGAAGAGGGGAGAGGGAAGGGGAGGGCAAGGGAGGAGAGGGAAGGAGAGGGGAAAGGAGAGAGGGAAGGGGAGGGCAAGGGAGGAGAGGGAAGGAGAGGGAAGTGGAGAGGGGAAAGAGGGAAGGGGAGGGTTAGGGAAGGAGAGGGAAGCAGAGAGGGGAAGGGGAGGGCAAGGGAAGATGGAAGGAGAGGGAGGGAGAGGGAAGGGCAAGGAAGGGGAGGGGAGGGGAGCACAAGTGAAGAGAGGGAAGGAGGGGAGAGGAAAGTGGAGAGGGGAGGGCAAGGGAAGAGGGAAGTAAAAGGGAAAGGAGGGGGAAGAGGGGAGGAGAAGGAGAGAGGAAATGGAGGAGAGGGGAGGGCAAGGAAAGAAAGAAGGAGAAGGGAGAGAGGGAAGTGGAGGGGAAGAGAGGAGAGGAAAGGAGAAAGGGAAGGAGAGAAGTGGAGGGAAGCGGAGGAGAAGGAAAGAGAAAAGTAGAGGGAAGGGGAGGGGAGGAGAAGGAAAGATGGAAGAGGAGAGGGGAAGGGAGGAGAGAAGGAAGGAGAGGAGAGGGAGGTGGAGAGGAGAGAGAGAAGTGGAGTGGGATGGGATGGGATGGTGGAAAGGAGAGGAGAGGAATTCCTATTTAATGAACGCATTACTCAACTAAAATGTAACAACTGAAAATTTTTGTCATTATTATTCAAAATCGATTGTACCCAGACAAAGCATTGTCAATGTGAATATCGTTTTATGCATACCAAAGAAAAATGTATAAATAAAATATATTAAATAAAAAAAAGACCTCACCCCTTACACTTCTGACGTGTACCTCTCTCTTCACCTCACAGAAAACTAAAACGTTGCATGCAGGCACACACGGAGTGACCCTCGGCCTCTTTCCAATATGCATTATAAAAATTAACAACAACGACAACAAAAAACTCTGACCCACAAAATCCTGGCGAATAAATTTTGGAGGTATGCCCAAAGTTAACTGGTTAGGTCACAAATCTTTATTAAACCATATTATGGCCATGATTAAAATGCTTCCGGAGTGCTGTGTATTCTGCTTGCCTGTTCCTAGTCAGGCGTCCTTGACCATGGCCGTATGAGATTACGAAAACAATTATCTTTGACTCGTTCAAAATGCTTCCTCAGGCAGACCAGGAAAAAAAAAAGGCCAACACATAATTTGTTTCTTGAGTACGACTTTAGTCAACTAACAGAAAGTAAAGAATCACCTGTATCTGCTGACGGAGCTTCAACAAGGCCTCTTCAGCTTCTTGAAAGCCTTCGTCTATGTTTAAAGCCTTCTTGTAGTAACTCTCGGCGTTCAACAATTTTTCTTCCTCTTCAAACCTAGCAAATGATTTTTAAGCGCACATGAACCTGATGTACTTAAGAAATGTATTTCTCTTCTCTTAGCCTGACTCAACCTTTCTTCGGATGGGGATCCTAGAACACAATTCAGATCTCAATCTGGACAAATTAGGACGGATCTACTCCTCTAGTGTGAAAGTTTGTGGCTGTCCTGTTTTAAAATTTGCAAACTCCCTCCCTTTTTTTTAGAAAAACAAACAAACAGCTGTTCAGCTAGTCCTCGGCTTACAGCCACAACAATGAACATATGTCTCAAACACCTTCACTACCCCCACCCCCAAAAGTCTGAATGCTTGGGATACTTTATTTGGGAAAAAGTAACAGCAGGAGCAGGCTATTTCTGCTACCTGCAAGCACCTTAATTTGTAGTTGATAACTGAAAGAAACAGAAAGCCAGACTAAAGTGAATTTCAGCCAGCAAAGTTGTTATGTTTGTAACCAACTTTGCTGCATCTCAAAGCTCAAGCTGTGCTCCTGAATTAGTTACACCTACAGGTCTACTCAAGTTGTTATCTATCTTTAACCAGGCATAAAAATATAGACAAAGGAAAGAAACGTAAAATGCACGGAATAGAGAAACTACAAAGAACACAGGGCAACACTTACTGGCCGCCTCGTTCAACAAGCGTTTGACAAAGGTATTTTCTAGCATTTCTGTGTGTGGGGCACTGCTCTAAAGCAATTTCAAAATCCTCAATTGCTTTATTCAAGCTTCCCTTTGTTGCATAGCTAGAAGGAAAAAAAATACCTGTTAAGTATATATTTTTCCACTCGCTCGGTGAAATTATTGGGTTGCAGATATAAAGCAGGAACTTACAGTGCTCCACGGGCTACTAAGGCTTCAACATTTTGGGCATCTATTTCCAATGCCTTGTTGTATTCATTCATGGCATCAACATGGCGGCCCTCTTTAAAATAATCAACACCAATTTTTACACTAAAAATAAAATTAGTTGAATTAAGATTTCAATAAACCAACAAATGCCTTTCTGAAGAACACAATTTAATTAATCATGACACAGAAACAAATGCCAATTTTTGATTTTACAACTGCTTTTCTCTATCAGATTTGCAGGTTCTGAAAGACAATAAGAAACGAGGATCTTTTGAGGAATTAAAATTGACTGTTTAACATTAGCCTATAGCTGGAAGACTGGACAATAAATGATTTCTAATAAAGTACAGATAGTCCTCGACTTAAGACCACAATAGAGCCCAAAATTTCCATTGCTAAGCAAGACAGTGAAATGAGTTTTGCCTCATTTTACAACCTTTCTAGCCACAGTTTGTCAGTGTGTTTGGTTCATAGATTGAAAGACATGGTAACAAGGACAGCCAATGGGGACTGGGACAGTCTGAAGCTTGGACATGGCTTAGCTCTGCAACTTTTGAGTCTGTGCTAAGCTCTGAATTGAAACTGAAGCTCTCAACTTCTCTGTTTGTGTTTGCTTGAATTTACTATCATGTTGGAAAAACCTGCTTTGGTATTGTATATTTACTTCATGTGTTATATTATATATAAAGAGAAGTCATTGAATCCTGCTGAATCAGTTACTTGTGTGTGCTTCTGAATGTGATTGCTGCTGCAAACTCTGACAAGAGTTGTTAAGGGAATCCGGCTGCTTATCAGAAGGTTGCAAAAAGTGATCACCATGACCCCAGGGCATTGTAGTTGTCACAAATGAGTCAGTTGCCAAGAGTCCTAATTTGGACTAAGTGACCATGGGGATGCTTGCAATGATTGTAAGTGGGGAAAAACGGTCCTATGTCACTTTTTTTTAATACCGTCACTAAACAAATGATTGCAAGTCAAGGTCTACCTGTAACACCACCCTCAGCATCACATAAACCAGGGGTGTCAAACTCAATTTCATTGAGGGCTGCATCAGGGTTGTGTTTGACCTTGGGGGGCTGGGGGTCGCCGGGGTGGGAGGTGCCTTACGGCTTCCTGCAACCCTCTGACAGCAAAAATGGAGCCCAGGAGGGCTGTGTGCAGCCCTCGCGATCTCAGTTTTCGGCTGCGATGGCCTCCTGCGACCCTCTGCCAATGAAAATGGAGCTTGGAGAGCTGCATGCAGCCCTCCTGAGCTCTGTTTTCACTGGCAGAAGCACTGCGGACCGATCCTTTGCTGTTTCCAGGGCAGCCCTGCAGGCCAGATCTAAGCACCCCATGGGCCAGATTCAGCCCCCTGGCCTTGAGTTTGACACCTCTGACCTAAACCTTTAATATAGCTGAATGACAAAACTATTATCCGCTTCCAAAATTGAGGCAGGGCTTTTATTGACCTGGAAGAAAATGGTTCTTTCCCAACTTCTAGAACTATCTTGTAATGAAAACAAAGCGGTGCATACCATTTTAAGGCCCACGAAGCAGATTGTCTTTTCCTCAACGCAACAGCAAAATCCTCTTCATTGAAATTTTTGCTGGGGAGAAAACAACAAAACAAAATGTTTAATCAACTAGTCTATTTATAGTCTGTCCACATAAATAACAAATCTACCAGAGTTGTCTTGCATCGCACTTGTGTCAGAAACCTTAAGGCATTTCCGGGTTACAAGGATTAGCTGGTGACATCACTATTGCCTGGCAGATGCCCATTCATGTCCTTGCAGAGAAGGATGGGAACTCACTCAGTCCCATGGCAGCACTAGAATCTTAAACACAGGCTTGTTAACCTCCAAGCCAAGTGGATTTGATTTAAATCAAGTCAATTTAAATCACGATTTAAATCACTAAATGGCTTGATTTAAATCAACTCAATTTAAACCATAATTTTTAAAGAGCAACTGTCATCTCTGTCCTGCAGCAGCTCCTCCTCTGACCTGCTGTTGACTCACCAACACTCCCAATATTGCAGATTATACAGCCTCACACTAGGTAGCTCCATTTCATGCTGAATAAACTAAATGATTCATGTATCTTAAACAGAAAACTATCTTTAGATAGATTTTTACTCCAAAAGCATTTTATTAAAATAAATTTGATAAAAATTTAAATAAAAATATCATATTTATTTATTTATTTATAAAAATCATCGATGTTTAACCACCCTGCCCCCAAGCCAGCGTCCTCACTACACGAGCCAGTTGTCTAATTCTACAGTCAGGAATGTTAACCGAACAACCAAATTTAGCTTACGTTTGATGTTTCCACCTAATAAGATTATGCTCAAACTTTCAGTGGTACGAAAACTTGCTTTGCTTTGTAGTATAATTGAAATAGTGATTATTTGATAATCTGATTTGATAATTATCTGATAAATTTTTTTTGGTACTCTTTTCCCAGCAAATGACGAATGTCATTTTTAACCAACTTATCATCAAAGCAATTACTTTTTGGTTAAGACGTTGTTTATGTACCTTTGTAATCCTCTCATTAAGGAGGGGGGACTGGATTCATCTAGTCCTAATTTACTTCCTAGGAACTCTACTACAGCAGGATTGGCAAAGCCCAAAGAATTATGCAAAACTTTTTCATACGTTTCCAAACTACTGGCTACGTCGATACTCCTCCTGAAAAACAAACAAAAAGACAATCATGAACTGAATTAAAACAATATTTTCTCTGTTCATCTTGTATTACCAACGTAAGAAGAAATACTACGGAAAGATTTGTAATAAAGCCCACCCCTTCCTTTAGATCAGGGCCCCCAAACTTTTCTGCTCATTGACCCCCCTTCAATTTTGTCATGTTCCTTGATGTACCAAACATTTATTATATAAAAATTGTCCACTATTAAAATGATTCTAACTGAAGCCATAAAAGTTTATTGTTTCGTTTCTCAGTTGCCATGCTTAGGTGGGGGAGGGAAATATGTGGAATGTAGAATGTTTCCTTTCAGAGTGCCAGACATAACACTGATAAGGCTCATGAGAGCTGAAGCTGACCCAACGTTTCCTAGCAATGGCAAGAGGGGAGTACTAAGAGGCTCTGTCAGAGTTTGCAGTAGCAAACACATTCAGAAGCACACACAAGTGTAACTGATTCAGCAGGATTCCATTATATATAAGAAACTTTTCTTTATATATAACATGAAGTAAATATACAATACCAAAAACTCTTTCAACCTGAGACAGAGAAGATAACACAAGCAGAGGAAAGGAGTTTCAGTTTCAGAACTGAGCACAGAGCTAAGCCACACCCAGCCGATCGACCCACTGCTTTCCACTGCTCTCCTCTCCTCTGCACATCTGTATATCAGGCAGTGGACCCAGCTGTTTCTCCTCTTCCTCCTCAGCCACCTCCAGACCTGGGGTAGTTGATTCTCCATCTGAGAGCTGATGGACGGCCCAGGCTCTGCCTCTGTCCTTCTCTCACTACCACCTCTATTCCCTCTCCCCCCCTTGGAGCTCTCAGGTTGCCTTGTGACTGACCCTGACTCCCACGCCTCCGTCTCCTCGAGGGGCCGGCGGCCAATGGGCCACAAGAAGTTCATTTAGTGATTGTCCAAAGTTACAATGGCACTGAAAAAGCGACTTACGGCCGTTTTTCACACTCATGACTATTGCAGCATCTCCATGGTCGTGTGATCAAAATTCGGATATTTGGCAATTGATGATGGCTACAGTGTTGCAGGATCATGCAATTCCCTTTTGCTTCTCACAAGCAAAGCCAGATTCACTTAACAACCGTGTTACTAACTTAACAACTACAGCGATCCCCATAATTGGGGCAAGATACAGCAAAATTCACCTAACAAATGTTTCGCTTAGCAACAGAAATTTGAGGTTCAATTGTGGTCATAGGTCAAGGGACTACCTGCGATATAACAAAAGGGTTTCTTTAAATCACACAAAAAAAGTATACCTCATTTCAATTTCCTACCTGTAATGCACAGGCAAATCTTCAGAGCTGATTACTCCTAATTTGGTGTTTGCTAAGCTGGGAGATAAAGCAGACTTGTGCAGTGATACACTGAGCTTTTCATGGTAGCGATCAATATCCTTGATTGCAGCTATTAAAAATGGGAGAAGAAAAGACCAGACTTAAACAGCAGAAAACAACGCGAAATATACTTGGGGCTAAATCTAAAAGCAATGATATACACTTGCCTTGGATAAGGTCACCATTTTGATAGTATGATAAGGGATCCCCATGGCTGCTTTGGGAAGGCACATCTCTTAATGGACAAAGCGCCTAAAATAGAAAGCATGTAATTCCAAAAAATTAGGGATAGACATACTCAGTCCCATTTCACAATGAAATACTGAAGATTTGCAGGGCATCTATGCAGGAGTATTAGCTTCTAAAGTTTTCAAAGCTGAATTTTTAATTCCAAAGTTTGAGTGGCTAACTTGGGAGAAAGGTACTCCCATCCTATGTGATAATCACCATTTGAATTCCATATAAAATTCCTATACCAGTGGTGGCGAACCTTTTACTTACTGAGTGCCGAAAACTATGTGCTTTGTGCATGCCATCCGCACTTATGTGCGGCTCCTCCACATGCGCTGCATGTACAAGTGCACCATCTGTGCATGCATGCAGCTTTTGCATGTGCAATGCATGTGCACTGCGTGCAGGCACTCACACACACATGAGCAATCGTGTGTGCATTCACAGGAGAGCTCCAAAGACCAACTGGATTTCCTGCTGCAATTGTGTGCATGCACAGCGGAGGCCCAAAGACCAGCTGAGTCTCTGCAATCATATACATGCATGTGCAATCGCCTGTGCATGCTCAGCTGGAGGTAAGTTGACTGACAACTTGTGTGCCCAGCAAGATGGCTCTGCGTGGCTCCTGTGGCACCCGTGCCATAGGTTTGCATCACGGTCCTATACTATTTTACATTGGGCAGCAGTAATAATGCAAATCCAGACTAATAAGGACTAAATCAACAGGCAGTATAGCTGATTATTCTTACCATGTCTAATATATAGGAATATATTCTTTATTGGACAAGGGTGATTGGACACAGAAGGATCTTAGTGTACATACAAACAACAAAGTGGTAAGTCACAGATCATAAATTGCATGATGCAATCATAAGATATAAAGAAGTGATAAATCATCAGATACCAATATAAGAAGATAGTGGGGAAGATGAGAAGGATAATAGCAATATAGCCTACTACAAGGGTAAATAACTTTAGGCATAAGACAGTGCTGTGGGAGTTAGGTGTTTAGCAGAGTGGGGGAGGGAACTATCTTTGTGCCTAGTTGTATATTTTACATTAAGCCTAATATGTATTTTGCACAATTTTGTGTTCAATAATTGCATTCTTTCCTGGATTGGGAAGCTCCTATTTTCAGTTAACCATGCCCTGGTGGTATCCCATATAGATTACTGAGTCACACTTGATCAGAAATGCAACTAAACTACTTACACAGTTCAAAGTTCAGGGCTTTTGTAACTGTAACATAATAATTGAGTATAAGAAAGGTCATTTTTGCTGATAGAGCAAAAAATCTCCTTGCCAACATGAAGATTCGGAATCGGAGCTTCCTTAATTTCCTCGGATCCATTCAGCCAATTCAGTTGCCCCAGAGGCCAAGAGAAAGAGAAACCCTTCAGAAAGCGACATCTCCTTTCATATTAATGTTCTGACTTACCGTGATTTCTAAATCCACTATATCTCGCACGACACCGCTTCGCAGGCAGAGTAGCACCATGAAAAAGCCAAATTCGCGAATAGAACTAATCCTTCCAATCACTATGTCGCCGCGTTCGATATCCCGGAAAAAGAGCTCTCTTCTCTCTGCACTGGGAATTTCCATAAACTGCTCCAATGGTGGCGTAATAGCATAACAATCTTTGGCAGATGCAAATTAAAAAAAAAAGTTTTAAATACCGAAACATTACAGGGATTGCCGGATAGTTTAAATGGTAATAGTCATGCATGTAAATCACTTGCAATCCCACTGGGATCCAATCCTACTGAATTAAATGGGTTTCACTTTTGAACCCTTTGAAACAATGAAATGGGCCATTACGTAAAAACGTTTTCAATCATCTTGAAAATCTACTGGGGAAGATGAATACAAATCTAACAAATAATACATACTTATTACAGAAATCTTATAAAAAACATGTTTATCAAATCTCATAATCATTTATTAGTCACAGTTAACAATTTTGTTCTGATAATTTAAGTTACACCCAAAATTGAATATGGAATTAAAAATCATTTGTTGTATATTTCTTTAAATTCACTTATCCTTATATATGTACACGAGTGCACACTGTACAGAGCAATTTTTTAATTTTTCTTCTTAAAAAGTGTGTCACCAATTTTTTTTATTAAAAATCGAAATAAAAAGTTAGCATCCTCTGAGGGTTTTGTTTTTCAGCTGTCCAATGAAATGCTCCAATGTTTATCTATTTTTATCTTTACAGCTCTAATTCCAAGCACTGATTGTAAGATGCACATTTATAAACATGTCCAACCATCATCTGACTTCATTCTCTTACTTTCATTCTCTTCATTTCCATCTTTTACTATTGTCACATTTGTTTTCCAAGATTGAGAAAAAAGAAGATCAGCTTTTTTTGAAATGAATTGTTGAATCTCAATATTTTCAATCCCTCTTTCTTTTCTGAAACAGAAGAAAACAGATTAACATCCGCAAAAACATGCTTTCTTGAACAAGGACCTGGCAATTTATTTGCTAACCAAAGAATAACAATTAAATATAGCCTATTCAAAACCATTGCTATGCTGCTTCTGGTAGATTCCAAATAGTTATTTCTTCATAATTATAACTTATTTTCCTATGAGGCATTTTTGCCCTACACTCTCTCATATCCAGCTATCTGGATAAGAATGCCTAGCCAGGCATTCACAATCTCACAATTCGTATCTCCATCTTTGGCAACTTTAAGACTTGTGGACTTCAACTCCCAGAATCCTCAGGCAGCTTTGCTGGTTGAGGAATTCTGGGAGTTGAAGTCCATTAAGTCTTAAAGTTGCCAAGGTTGGGGACCCCTAATCCAGGTTATGGTTGTCCCAAAGGTGTTTTTTCGGGAGGCAACTGTAACACCCGTTGAATGGTGTGGGAATAGGAATGGATTTCCAGAGGATTCTTTTTCTTTTGAAGACGTTTTGCTTCTTATCCAAGAAGCAATATGTACATACCGGTGGAATAATATATATATG
>JAEANM010019503.1:0-12346 GCA_017656035.1 Myanophis thanlyinensis | reverse complement strand
CCAGCAGCAAAAACTATTAACCAATATATATAAAAAGAAAAGAAAAAAAATTGATCTTCCCTCCCATGTCTGGGTAACCAAGTATTTCCTCATAAAAAACAAACATATATATATATATATGTTATATGGCTATCCAACTCACTCATGGTGACTTGAGGTGGTTTACAGGAATTAAATCCCAATACAAAACCCAATAAACCACTGCACCCTGACTATGTTTGTGTTTACCGGTGTATCTTTATGGATGTGTCTTTAATCAGCTTCACATACGGTGTTTTGTTTTATTGAGGCTTCCAAAGAATCAGCACAAGTGTTAAAAATATGTATGCCTGGAAATGGCAGTAGCTATCTTACCACTCAAAGATAATCTTTGGCTACTTGGATTTCTATTGTCAGTAAGGCTAAATAAGCACCCAATCTTTCATCCTGATGCCTCAAGGAAGGGAAATTCCATCTAGGACAGATAAAATCTTTTGCAATCCTGGGAGCCATCCAATCTGAAATTTTGTTCAAATTGGGATGCTTCAATAGCAACTTGCAAATGTTTATTCTGGCCAACTAGCATAGTTCCCAGGGAATAATTGCCTTTTTACTATGCCCTCCCAATGGCCAATCCATTTCCTTTCCAGGAGAGTCCTTAAAAGGGTTGATATATTGTGTGTATGTGTACATAATATATGTACACAAAATTAAAATAATATATTCAAAATTATATGTATGCATTGTAAATGTATTATGTATTATATATGTTTTGTATGTATCTATTATACCATATTTCCCCCAAAATACGACCTACTCAGAAAGTCCTAGCTTGATTTTTACAGATGTGCCCAATATAAGTCCTACCCCCAAAATAAGCCCTAGTTAAGACTCTGCCCACCCCAGGGTGAATGGGTAAAATTAAGCTAGGTGGGGATGGTGATGATGATGGTGGAGCTGCCATACTATTTACCTTTGGATAGTTGGAGCCAGGCCTCACACATCTCGGCCCATTTCTTCTGCAGCCAGCAAACCTTTCCTGAAGGCCTCTGTAGCCAATAATAGAGTTCTGGATGGATCTGGAGCTCTGTTATCAGCTGCAGAGGCCTTCAGGAAAGGCTTCCTGACTTTACTGGCCAAAGAAGTTCCTGAAAGCCTCTGACAGCGAAAAGGAGGCTGGGGGTGATGCAGATAAGTGAGGGGAGTGAGTGGATGACATCCCCCCCTGAAAATAAGATTTGGTGCCTTTTTTGGTGGCAAAAAAAAATAAGACAGGGTCTTCTTTTCGGGAAAACATGGTACATGCATGTATTGTATAACTTGTATGTATATTCAGACACAACAATAAGCTTTAACATCAAAATACCCTTTTTGTATTATCCTTGGTTCAGCTTAGTAAAGTCTGCTACAGCTTTTGTTATAGGGGGCCTTTCAGTTGTGGTAGAGGGTGAGTAATGACCCATATGAGAGAATGTAGCCAATGAAAATGGAAGGGTTTGCCTAAAAGAAGTAAATTGCATAGGGTAACTGGATAGCAAAGCATCTGCTGTCATAAGCTGTACTAAAGCAGCAGTCCCCACCCTTTTTGGCAGTGCTGTTGAATCTTTGAATGGTCACTAAATGAACAATTGTAAATCAAGGACTACATGTACAGTTGTTCAGTTTTAAAGTTGAATTTTTTTTAAAATTGGATATTTTATCTTAATATAAGGCTTTATATGTAAACATGATGTAAATGTGCTTCTCTCTTACTCCATGTTTATTTTCTGCACATGTATTTCCGTATTGTCTCATTCTTAAGTATATGTTTATGTATTTAACAATCCATAAGTAGATATTTATGATACTCTGAAAAAAACGCCAATTCTTTATTCTTTTTCTTTCAGATTCTACTCAATGGAATTTTGGGTGGGAGTCTATAATATTTGTAAATTGTCAGTCACTCAAAATATTAAAATCATGAATCGTGCAAGCATTCTCTTATCTTTTCTCTCTTTACCTGGTTAAAAAAAAGCAAATGGGCAAATAATAATTTCTGAGCCAAGTATAACTTCTTCAGGTGAACGGCAGAAATATTGCCTCATGGAAAACATCCCAGAAACACTTGCATGTAGTCTAGCGTCTGCAGGGTTATTATCATTCATTGACCTATTTAAAAGACTCACTCTGTTCTGAGCTTGAACAATGCTATACCTATTTGCATTTGCCTTAATCTGTCTCATGTAATCCTAGTGCCTACTGTTGAGAAGCACGTTCTAACATGTTTGACCATTTGTAAATCTACCAGATTGCACTTTATCCCATTTTTTGAGTAGGCTAGCACTGGAGACTTTGACAGATGCTTTCTTGATATCAAGAAACATTATCTCATGTTCATTCATTTCATCTTCTCAACCTGCCAAGTTACTTGATTAATTATCTGCTGTGAAAAAATAAGATTACTATGACCTGATTGTTCTTTATGAATTTGAACTAACTTCTGCAAATAGCAGTGTTTTTCCTATATGCTTACAAACATAGTGCTTGATAATTTTTTCTGATACTCTGTGTCCACACCACTGGAATAACTGAAGGACAGTTTAGGGACAGATTGTCATGGAGAAAATGGCTCAGAAAAGGTTATGAATGAAACTGTTGACAATTTCTGCTGCCAATAGTTATTATTTTGGATATGTTTGCTACCTTGAGATATTCGTAAAAATAATGAAGACAGGATATAAGCAAACAAATAAATAAAATTATGCTATATTCAGTTAGATGTATTAGATCATGGGCTTTCAAATTTTTTCAGGCCACTGAATCTATAAGTTAAAAATAGCAATGAAATATTTTCCAGAATCTCTGATCAAGAGATTAAGCTTTAGGGATAGAAAGTTAGCTGTACTGGAGATATTTTTTTTCATCCTTAGTTTCTAACCTCATGGAACTGAATAGATTTCTCATAGACCCTAGAGTTCCTTGGGACACATTTTGGAAAACCTTGGACTGATTCATTATAAGATAACTCCTATGACTTAGTTTCATGCCTTGCTATTTGACAAGTACACCAAAAGTTCAGATTCAAATATAAACTTCACATGAGGGCAAGTGGTGGGTGGGAAGAGACATTTATCTATTTTTTATTTATTTGTTTGTTTGCTTGTTTTATTTATTTATTTGATTTTTTAATAGTTGCCCATCTCAACAAATGACTCTTTTTAAACCATAAAAACAAAACAGTACAAAATAAACATTTATGACACTAAATAAAACTGATAATATGGATCTTAATACAGCCAGGAATGAAGCTCTTAACACAGTTGGAATCTAGGCCCAGGCATTTAACCAAGATTCAAAGGCCTGAGAAATGCCAACAGTTTCAGGGTCATCCTGATATCTGAAGGGAGAATATTCCAGAGGACAGGATTATGATAGAGAAAGCATGTCTCCTGATTCCTGCCAGCTGACATTCCTTGGCTGAAAGGACCCAAATCCCAATTTGCCTGCCTGAGTTGGATGGGTAGAAACAACTGGAAGAAAATGTTTTTTGAGGGAACCTGGCCCTTCCTTGAATTGCATCTGGAAGCACATTGGCAACCAATGCAGCTCACAAACAGTGGTATTATATGTATTGTGTATCTGACAGTTTTTACTACCCATGCAGCTGCATTCTGCAGCAGTTGAATCTTCCAAATGCTCTTCAAGCCCCATCTATAGCATATTGCAGTAATCCATATGAGAGGTCATGGGGTTGTGAGTAACTGAGAACAAAGCCGCATGATTAAGATCCAGGAATGATACTTAACAAGCTGTTTTAAATACTGTGAGAGTCCATGGGACTAGGAAATGGCAGTGTGAACAGAACAGAACAGAACAGCTGGAAAGTACGTTAGAGGTCGTCTAGTCTACCTCTCATACCATTTCTTCTTTGTGGCAGCCCCTCAAATACTGGAATACTGCTATCATGTACCACTTAGTCCTTCTTTTCTCTAGACAAGCCAAACCCAATTCCTACAGTTGTTCTTCATATGTTTTAGTCTCTAGGCCTTTAATCATTTTAGTTGCTCTTAGTTACATTTTGTGTGATTTAGAAGATTATTTTCACATTTCCGACACATGGATTAAATGGTATATCAGATAGCAGTACAACAACATGATTTATAGCTAAAAAGGAAATAAAGCCAAGCTTGACTTATATGTTTGTGAGGCTACCTTTCTTAGATAGATTCTACATGACCAACTGTCTGACCAGAAAATACCTGCTCTGTGGGAGCTCCTGTCTCTCGGAACAACTAATCAAAATGGCAGTTTTTCTCTTATCTGTTCACTATACAGAATGATATTAATATTGCATTTTACTCTAATCGGATGCCTTCTAGGTATGTTTGGAGTCTAGTTACCAGAATTCCCAACCAGCAAATTAGGTAAAGGTGTTACTGATGGTACTGAGGGGAGAAAATAAGCAGAGTCCTGCAATGGATAATGAGTTTGACTGTCAAAAACAGGACAGCTCCTGTTTTAATTTTTTCATATAATTATTTTTTTTCTCTTTTGAGGAGCATTTACTCTGTTTATATTCCATGTTAAGCATCTGTAATCCATATTCATGCTAAACATTTAGAAAAATGTATCTATAAAGTACCTATTTCAGTATTATTTGTTTCAGTTTCCATTTACACCTGTTGGAGTTTTTGAATCTGATACCTCCATTTGACTCTCCTGTAAATTTTCTTTGAATTTTTCTAGAAATTATATCATGTTCTGGACAGAATTCAGTCAAAACCTCTGCTGTTTCAAAGTGAAAATCATACCTTCCTGTTTGTCCAAGTGAAATGGGATCTTCTTCTCCTTTAATAATTCAATTTAAAAAAAACTCTTTTACATAAAATTCTGATAGGAATTTTAAAAGATAGTTATATATGTATTATCACTACTCAATCTTGTATTAAAAGGCTACTGCAAAATTCGAATGCTTGTTTTATTTCTGACAAAGTACACCAAAACTTCCCTTAGGGCGTTTCTTTTAGTTTCTGCCTCTATATTGTCCTCTTCCCAATCCAAATAATTGCCAAGACTTTAATAATCCTTTTTTTAATATCTTCATCAGAAACCTCTGGGATTGCTCTAGGTCTTTAAACAAACTTCCTTCTCTCTCAGTTCCAGTGGAGCCAGATTATCTAGTTCTGTTTCAACTTTCTCTCTATAACTTCTGTCTTACTCTCTAAAATTCCATTTTATTATAATGTGGAATATACTAACAAAGACTTTAAGAACCAGTGTTTGGAATCTTCTGTCATATCACAATCTTGTAGCAGTTGTAATCTAGGTTAGATAGTTAAATTAAGATTTTATTTTATACCTAAACTAATTTTGATGTATTTGTGTGATTTTTTTTCCCAGGAGACATTAATTCTTTGATTTTTAGAATCCATGTCTTCAAAGACTGATTCACAAACAAGGTGTGCTTAAAAATGCCATTTTTGACAGCATGAAAAATGAGAATTTGAAATATATGTTCACTAATAAATGCTGCAGAGGTTGACAGTATTTTTTTAGTTGTGAGTTTAGTTAATAAATTTTAAATTGGCTCCAGAAGTTTAAACTGGTTAATTAGATCAGTATAAACTTATGAAAGAAGTCCTTCCTTCTTTTTATATAGGATCTACCTCCTTCAGTCATATAGTTTCCACCAATTTCTTAGCTTAGCAGGTATTGCTAAGATGTTGCTGTGTCTTCCAATTTGTTTTATATGACTGCGCCCATGACTAACATTTAGCACTGAATAACTAACTGGCTGAACACAATACAAATCTTTGTTGTGAAATAATAGCGCTTTGCCATAAATTTTATTTATAGTGACTGCAATTTAACTTCTGTTTTGAAATGGCAGTGTATTTTCTTTTCTCAGAGATATGATGACATATCACTTATTACCTGTGTTGGCAACTAAGCACAAGAGACAATCATGCATGTAAGAAATATTTGAGAAGCATCTGGTACTTTGAACACTGATTAATGGTAGATATGTTTTACATATAGTTTTTTGTCTTTGTCAGCTGTGCAAGTAGATAGCAAATAATCAAAATGGCAGTTTTTCTCTTATCCGTTCACTATACAAAATGATATTGATATTGCAGTTTACTCTAACCTGACCCCTTCTAGGTATATTTGGAGTCTAGTTAACCAGAATTCCCAGCCAGCAAATTAGGCAAAAGTGTTACTAATGGTACTGATGCTAGAAAAAAAGGCTTCGATATTTATTTATTTTTTCAGATAACATAGGGCCCTTATGTGAGCTTTGTCCTGTACTAATATGCTTATTTTCTCAGGCAATGGCTCTTTAGTGGAATCTTCAGTCATTTCTAAACTCTTTGATTATTGGTAAATTCATGGCAAGCACTCAAGATCTGAAAGGATCAGATATTGCCAAATGTACCAATGTATACAATATTGTATATTGTATATTGATGCCGATATAAAATGTATGTGTCAACACATTCCAATGAATGTTCAAGATATATTGCTATCGTTATAGCAAAGAGTTCAGTTATTTGAAATATATGTTTACTAATAAGTGCTGCAGAGGATGACAGCGCATGAGCCATGGTGGCACAGTGTTTAGAATGCAGGCTAATTCTGCCCACTGCCAGGAGTTAGGTCCTGACCGGCTCAAGGTTGACTCAGATGCCCATCCTTCTGAGGTCTGTAAAATGAGGACCAAGATTGTTGGGGACAATATACTGACTCCATAAACTGCTTAGAGAATGCTATAAAGCACTATGAATGAAGTGGTATAGAAGTCTAAATGCTATTGCTATTTGTGTCTGAGTATTTTAGGTTACAAAGAGCAGTGTTGACATTGGTCAACTTAGTCAACTTAGTCAACTAGTCAACTTGCATGGTAGACTTTCATAAGACCTTTCACTCATTTCCAGAGGGATAACTATGTCATAGAGTTTTAAATCCCTCTCGCCTGCAGTACTACTACTACGAAAATCCAATCTGATAAGTTTTTTATATCCTCTCCTTTTAAAATGGAAGTGCAAATATACTTTTATGGTACATTACAAGGAATGATTTGGAAGCTTAATATAGCAACATAGTATAAGATGCTTCATACTGTTAGATCAGCTGTACAATGTCACCAAATGAACCAATGTATTTATAACGACAAATAGGAACTTCTTGAGGGCTCCCAAAATAATTTCAATTACATTTTGAACATTATTTTGGAAGTACACTAAGAATCTCTCTATAAAAGTAAAAACGTGCTGAGGTTTTCCCCTCGGTTGCATTTGCAGAGCCAAGACTTGTACTGGGGCCAAACCAAGCCATGGTACATGTGGGTGTGTGTAGTAAGATCCTGGGAAAGCCTTGGAGCAGCCACATGGGACTTTCTGGAGGTTATAGTTGCTCCAGTCCTTTGGGGAAAATGCTCTTGCCCTGTATCCACAAGCTTAACATAGCCTTGATGAAGAACAATTCAAACATAACTCGGGTTGTACAAGTACTATGAGAACTGTTTTCATTCTGAAATGAATAGCCTCCTCCCCTGCCTTAGATACTTAGCAATGTAAAAGGTAGCATATTTGTTAGATACTATTGTAATTTAAAAAATGACTCAAAATTAGACAGCCTTCATGAAAAACGCAAACACATGGAAAACAAAAGGCAGATAAAGCATTTTTCCAAATATAAGAAACAAAGAGAAAAGAGAGATACAGAAAGAGAAGCAAAAGGCATGTTTTGTGGATTTTTTTAATGTCCACTAAATCCAGAACAGATCCATTTTGTTTTAGAAATCTCTTAAGGCATCTTTTATGAATGGCTATAAATAAGGCATTAAGTATAGCTCATGAGATTGGTGTAAAATGTTTACAGCTTATCCATTATAGTGCTAATGAATAATGAAGATAGAGAAACCCAAAGAATAAATTTTGATGAAGGTTTGTCCAGTCACTGGCTGAGAAAAGGAGCCCTAAGAGATCACACTGTCGGTACTGCAGTGATAAAATCTTGTCCAAACATTATAACTCAGAATTAATATCAGAGCTCTGCCTGTACACATATACACTTCAAATCATCAACAGACACTGGGATAGTTTGTGGAACTGAGAACAGATTCTTTAAAATGTGATTTGGACTGATTTCAAAGATCATCCTATTCACAAAGTGGGAAAAATAAAGGTGAACAAACTTTGGAGGGTTGCCTTGGATGGAGTTGTGAAGTTGAAGGGTAGATTGAGTTTTTTTCCTTTTTATAGGTAGTCCTCAACTTATTATCACAATTGAGCCCAAAATCTCAGTTGATAAGCAAGACATTTGTTAAGTGAACATTGCTCCATTTTTACATTTTTTTTTTGCCACAGTTGTTAAATGAATCACTACAGTTGTTAAATTAGTAACAAGGTTATTAGTAAATCTGGCTTCCCATTGACTTTGCTTATCAGAAGAGTGCAAAAGATGACCACATGACCCTGGAACATTGCAATTGTCATACATGTGAGTCAGCACTCAAATGTAAATTGTATGATCATGGGGTTCAATGCAACAATTCTAAGTGTGAAAAATAGTCGTAACTGACTTTTTTCAGTGCTGTTGTAACTTTGAATGGTCACCAAATGAACTGTTGTAAGTTGAGGAATACCTGTATTTGAGGTTTGGAAGCTATCTTGAAATCATTCTTTGTTTCTGTTTTTATATTTGAAGTATATATTTTGCTACAATAGAGAAATCAAAGTTAAAAAGAATTCAACAAAAATTGATCTATGTAAGATGAAATTCCAAAGTAGGAATTTGTCTGTTTTTATTTTGGGAAAGCAGCAGTTGTTTATAAACTTTAAATTGAACATGGTATTGTGGTTGACCAACCATGGGACATTTCAGTGTGTTGTTAAGACAGAGAAAGATTGGTAGGGTGTTTTGAATAGGTGTTCTAGTCCTTACTAATGACAGTTTGTACATAGTAATATGCCAATAGAAATCTGACCTTTATTTGAGCCCTGACATTAGATGTAAGTATATAGGCCATAGGGTTTGTTGTCCCCACTGCTTGGATGCCTGTTCAATTAGCCCTGAATTGTAAGAGATCCAGAAAAATAGAACCAAAATATAAGTGTTGAGTTACGGTTATAAAAAAGCAGTTGATGTGTATAAAATGGAACCCCTAGATGTCCTGAATGAATTACAATGGTTACTACAAAGAAATATTACTTTATACGTACTGTGGGAAGCCCCCCCCCCGAATAATGAAATATTTGGGGAAATATTAAAAATTGCAGAATATTATGCGCCCCCAACATGCTCATAAAGACAGAAAGCAGCCGCCAGTCTTTCTTAATAGCTCACAGCAGATGCCAGCACTTAAAGAGATAAAGAACTTATTGAAAGAAGACACCAACTATCTAGATGGCTCTATTCATAAGCAAAGCAAATATTACCAGTAGAAGCCGATTGCACGCAAGGTTTGACAACTAACAAAGGCAGAATGGTAGGATTAGAAAGCAGCTCCTCACCCAAGATCCAACACCGAAGGAATATCCACAATAGGAATTTCAGAACAAAAGCCCCTTCATTGCACAACCCCAGAACAGTTCAAACTTCAAAGTTACAGAAAACCTATAAAGATCCATCCACTCATTCAACCAGTTGTCCAGCTGACCCAGAACTGCACACTGTCTTTGTGGTTCTGTTCAATAAACTTTCTTTCCAATCAGCCTCCATGTTATTTCCAGCATCTTTCTCCCAGCTTGGAACTGAACCAGATGGATTTTCTTTCCAACAGCACACACACACAATCCTAAATATAACTGCTTTTATGCCTATTCAAGATCTAGATGCCTTATTGTATTCATTAATCTATTCATCAAATTAAAATTCAGCCTTTGCTGAAATTATCAAGGAAGCTTCTAAATAACCATCATCCAAGTAAGTTTGTTGGTGTTGAAGTTAATGCCTTTGTAGTAGTAGGGATATTTTTATGCATGTTTTCCACCTCCCAAACAATTTTGATTGCTGAAAGAAATAAGGAAAACAGGCACTACATTTGTCTGAGAATCTGGCAGATCACTCCTTTTGCAGTTGTTAGGCAATGGGCTAGTGTTTCATTTTATCCTGGTCAGCTAAGTTTCCTTTGTGATTAAGAGGCAGGGAAAATGTAATGGAGTCAAACAATGAAAAAGAAAATAATTCTGTGACAACATGCTGTCTGATAAATGCCATCCAGTTTTCTAAAATATCTGTTAATCCCTTTAGAAATCTCCTAAATCTTCAGGTAGGGAAAATATACAAAATTTGGTTTCAACTTATTATTCTTCCAGCCCCTTCTCTATATCTTCATCTCAATATTTTTCTTCCTTCATGATAGACCGTAGTTCTTGAGGGACTTACCCTATTACTGTTGTAGCACAAAACTGATAATACAAAAACATGGGTACCAGAAATAAATATTCTCATTTATTCCATATTGTCCTCCTTGTACATTTTTCAATCAAATTACATTTACATTTAAGATCTCCCAGTCTCCATTACATATAAATCAGGAAAAAAGGAATACAAATGAAAAAGATAAGGGAAGAAACATAAGAAAAATGTCACATAATACCTGGCTTTTGTAAGATAAGCAAGAATCAAGATATAATGCATTGTGCTATAATCTAATAATATATTTTAATTACTAAAAATCAGATAGACAAGGCATGAATATTATTATTAAGAGAGCTCTAAAAAAACTCCAGCTATTCAAATAGTAATTTTTTTAATCCACAAAAATTACTAGCTGCATTCAATTATATCCTTTCTGAGCAATATGGACATTGCAGCCTTCCACTCCCACCATCTGATATATCTCCCAAATGTGTTCAAGTTGTGTATCGATGAATGCTCCAGGGCACATCTGAAATGAATTGAACACATACAGTTGATACTGGGAGAGGAAAAGATTTAAGGGAATCTAAGTTAATAGGACTTTTCTTCTATAGAAACCAGGAAAATGTAAAGAATTGTCGTCATTTTCCTATGCCAAGCTCCAAAACAATTTTAAAACTGACCCATAAATGTCCTTACTGTCACTGATTTGAAACCGTGAAGAAAACTCATGAGCTTTTCCAACTGGTCAATACAAGAATGCAAAAGTGCTGCTCCAATCAGCGATCAACTCTCTATCCTTATCCCAGAATCTTATGGGGTGGATTTGTTTTGTTTTGCTGGGTTGAGTTGGGTTAGGTTTTGTTTTGAGAAAACCTCAACATTTGCTATAACAGAGAGCTGCTAGATTTTTTGCGGAAATGGACCTGAGCTGAATCTATACGAGCTCAGTTGTTCAGTTGTGGGGCATGGGACTATGCTGGAACTAGAAAACAAATAACAGATGGGATTATCTTCAGTATGGTTTTATAACAACAACTTTTCCTATCAAGCCAGACCATCATAATCTTTAGGCCTATAATGAAAAGTTTTTTCTGTAAGAACTGAAATATTGTTTTAATCAGGTCTAGCGCTGATACAAATGTATTAGAAAATCATAGAAAAATATTAGAAAAAAACATGCACACAGGATTTTATCACAGTGGTAAAAGAGTTCCAAAGCCATTACAAAAATGCCTGGTTGCAGTTAATGATGTTTAGGTATATCTGGATCAGATTCATTCATTCACTGATTCATTCACTCACTCACTCACTCACTCACTCACTCCCTGTTTGGTGGCTTTGGAGGCCTCGTTTCTTGCTCAGGTGTGTTGAAAATCACACCTTACTTCATAAAGGCAATTACGGAGTCTTCTTCTGCCGCATAAATTTGAAAACCATCTTGATCTTCCTGCTAATCATCTTCATTGAATAACCTCAGGTTTCAGTATTTAGAGTGCCTAAGTGAGATACTAATTCGTTCTCTTCCACCTCCCCAGCCTATAGATCTTTCCTGGAAAGGATAATAAAAAATCAATGCCAAGCAAAACCTTTACAAAGCTTGTCCCCACACAAACCGGGTCCTTATTAAGACTCATTCCGCTGCATTTTCACCCAGGAGGGATTACCTCCCCTTGGAGGCTGTCTAGGAGGCTCAGGAGCGAATCAATCTGGTGCAAAAAACCTCCTGGATGGATCCGTTCCAAGGATATATTTTCCCCAGCCAAGCCAGCCCTAACAGAAGCTGCTCGTTTTTCTCCTGGTGATGTTCTCCAGATGTTTGGGGACGGCAGTTCCCAGCATTCCAGCAGCCTTTGGACAGATTGGCTGGGAGAAAGTGATCCCATCCCATCTGGAAGGACACTAAGCCCTGCCCCTATTGTCACAACTGCTGAGTCCCGAAGCCTGGAATTTCCCTCCCTCTGTTTGCCTCCCAAAAGCAAAAATCCACTTAGAGAAAGAGAGAGACAGAGAGAGAGAGAGA
>JAEANM010019502.1:0-12346 GCA_017656035.1 Myanophis thanlyinensis | reverse complement strand
CAACTACCCTTAACTATTTTTCTAACCCCCACTCTCCCTTCCTACCTAACTTACCCGCGGTTGCGTAAGCATTTCACCGCATATCGTACCATGTATGACTGTGTATGTGACCAATAAATTTGAAATTGAATTCAATATATTGGATACTAACATGAAATCAGTTATCCAGAGAAATAGTGGAGCCTATTATTAGATATGTGCAATTGGAAGTTTTCATCAGTCTAGAATTTTTGTACTCAGATAAGTTTCAATTAATTTGCTTCTTCTATGATTCTTTGGTGCATACCTCCCTTGGCATTTAGACTACATCCTCAGATGAATTCTGTTGTTATTTATCTGAGTCACTATGCCTAATGGAGGCTGGCAGTAAGATCTCCAGGATAAGACCAGATCTAAACTACTCTGACCCAAAAATGTTAAACATCTGGCCCCAGATGTGACTACACTTCAGCCTGTTGTGTGAAAGAATAGAATAAAAAATTTATTGTCACTTTAAAGGTACACTAGTTAACGTACATTAAAATGAAATTTTGTTGTATTAGGCTCTCAAAGAATAACCACTATGCATATAGCACATACTCACATACACATATGACACAGAGAAACATCAGTCTAGTTTGAATGTATACATATAACATGGTGAAAAAAAAGAATCCTGTGAATTTTACAAGATGGATGGCAAAAGGAACAAAGCTCTTACAGAATCTAGTAGTCCTGCTATAGATGCTTTGAAACCTCCTCCCAGAGGGTGTGCGTGCGTGCGTGTGTGTGTGTGTGGTGTCAGAATCAGACCATGAAGGGGTGTGTGGGGTCTCTAAAATGCTTCCAGCTCTAAGCACATGGCACTTATAAGCAGTATCCTGAATAACGGGAAGTGAGCTTTCTATAATCATCTCTGCTGTCCTTACCACTCTCTGTAGGGACTTTATATCTGAGGCACTGCTGCCCTCAAACCAAACAGGGATGCAAAACACCAAAATGCTCTCAACCATGCCTCTGTAAAAAATGGTCAGGACAGAAGGAGAAAAGAACCTCAGCTAAATACAGTTTATTCAGTAAACCACAATTAAGGCGTGTCTTAGCATTATGTATGAATGAGCTGAGCCACAGAATTCTCCAGCTGAATTTTTGAATTGTTTTTGTCCTGGGAACGTCTTAATTTCTTGCATCTTTCTGAAAAACTAGTGACTTTAACTGTAAAGAATTTTATCCAGATCTGTATTCCACAGTTGTGAGATAACCATTTTTCTATGAGTTGTTCATGCACTAACTTTATGTAGTCGTTAGACAATACCCTTTAACTAGCCAGAGGAGACGGTCTAGACATATTACCATGTCTAACACTGATTTTATTCTAACTTGCGTTCAGTGGTCTTTGTCAAAAGAAGACATGCTACAAACATTTAGAGAAGTGGCCTCCCAACATTTTGGGCACCAGGGACCGATTTATGGAGGGGTTTTTCTGTGGACCCGAGAGGGTCTGGTTTCACATGTTGCCTACATCCCACAGATGGGACTTTGTTTGTTTGTGCAACCCAGTTTCTGGCATGCCATGGACCGGTGCTGGTTCATCAACCGGGCATTGGGGACCCATGATTTAGATTATGATTTCTAAGTCTGTGCTTATGAATATTGCAAATCAATTAGATTGTAAAGAAGGGGGAAATCAGAAACCAAATATCTATCTAAACTATTTTTCTCCCCTACCATTTATTTCTTTTCCTTAATTTCCTATTTCTTTTATCATTCACAAATATCTATATAGTAGAGATTTTATCATTAAGTTCAAAGGTATTCTGAGCATTAATTGTGTAACTTTAGTAATTTTCTTTGTCCTCTTATCAATATTTTATCTTTTCGAAAATATTTATTTCTTTTAAATAACTAAGTAAATGAAAAAGAAGACAAGATACAAAACAGGATATTTATACTTTGTAAATTGTAATGTAATCACATTATTTGCTTACTTATAGATGTCTATAAGTCCTAGTGAATTACAATATATGGTACATTGAAATGTACTTTACAGAGAATTGAATGCAGCATTCTACTCCATTCGTCAAAGAAGGTCTTGGCATTCTTTCTTAATCAGAGGCTTGGCAAGAAGTGTTTTCAAGAGTTTAAATCTCTGTTATGTAATTAAGTAAATTTAAGCAAAATTCATCTCATTTAAAAGAAAAACAGACAGGAACTGGCTTTAGTTTAACCGTTCAGGCTTAGAAAGATTTATTTCAATGAGCTTCCAGGCACTGAAGTGGCTGGGTTCATATAATACACAATGTCATTTAAAAAAAAAGAAAACATCACTTATATGGCAGTCTTTGCATATAAAATCATAAAACATAGTTTACAACCACAGCACTAAAACGAACCAAACCATATAATGGCTCACCATGAGACATGACCCAGTCGCTGTGTAGGCATTTGCTTAACAAACTAATTTCTTTCGTTTATTGTTCATTTCACTATTTGTTAGATCTATATTCCATCTTTTCTCCAGAAACTAAAAATGCATAACCTTTCCTTCCTTCCTTCCTTCCTTCCTTCAGATGTAGCCATGACCATACAATAAAAACCCTGTCCCCTTTCCGTGTACATCATAGGTTCAACCTCCATAAAATATTGCTCAGTTGTGGCTGCCATCTTGATCATCCTCATTAGATATTCCAAGAGATTGAGTCATCCCCCCCCACCCCTGTCCTATTGACTGGCTTCTATGTGCCAGCAATATACAAGTTGTGTATGAATTGATCTGTCATCTGTTTTTAGCTTTCCCAGTGCAAAAAATATTGAAAAACTATCAGACCTTTTCCTGTTTTCAAAACGTAGCTTTCTCATGGAGCAGAAAAAAAAATCCCTAGCATGTGTCACGTGGACCAAGGTGTCAAAATGGGGAGTGCAAGTGGACAATTAAAGTTCCTCTATATTTAATGGGTATCACATGCATTATATCATAATTGAAAGGGCTGAGTCTTTGATTGCTGTCAATCTTTGATTTCCTGCAAATGCTGTCCTCTGTATTCCCCTGGGTCCAAAGAGGCCATGTTCACCCCTTGCCTATTGCTGATTTTTTAAAATTCTTCCTGTTCATTACAGAGATGTAATGCTGCTTTTCTTTGTCCCAGAGGGATCAGAATCAATTAACCCTCCAATCGGTAGCCAATCAGACAACTTGATTGATTAGGATTGATTATTTTAGCCACCTGGGGCTAATAGTTAATAGTCACTTTTCCTGTTCATATAATACTTTATTCTGCCCAACCACCAGTTTTGTTGTATTATATTTATTGTGTAGTGGGCTTCAGTAGGCAAGAAGCAGACCAGCATATCTACAACATTTATTGACTTAAAACTGGAACTGAGGAACAGCAGGCAAATGCCTCTAATTTATACTCTAGGCCCACAGGGCCTCAACCAATCATAATGCTTGAAAAAGCCCGCCCAAATATGAATGTTCCAAGTTTCCCTCCAAAACAGTTGAAGTTAACAGTTAGGGTTATCCAATGTCAGTTTCCCTTTAGCAGGCCCAAACACAACTATATATATTCAATACATAACAATATTGAATACTCCCTTTTTATGATCATGTTATCTCTTAATTTGGGGTAGAGTTGGGGACATTGGATGGAGCTGAGTGTTTACTGGCCAAATGTCCTTCCTGATGCTATGTGGCATTCACAGCAGATGTTTTTTCTTTGCGCCCTAGGACAGAAATATCTGCTGCTACCTAGGACTGAACTCTCAATCTTCTGAATGGGAGGCAACATCTGTACCACTAGGCCCTCAAGCTGCTCAGTTGTATTATATTAGATGATATGAATATGAATGATGTAATACAATTGTTCCCTCTTTTTTACTTTGTCAAATGATATACAAAAAGTACACATAATAAGTATACAATGTTAAGATAATATCCATTCATATATATCTACACACATTTTCCTTTTAGAATAATCAATATTATGCACAGCAAAGAAATAGTAAGAAGTAGTAAGCAACCGATATTGGAAGCAAGAAAAGAAGTCTAATTAAATCTCATTTATATCAAGTCAACTCAGTACACTTCTTGCACCATCTTTGCATCCCCCTGAAAATATAAGCTACATCATATACTGCTTTTTGTTCTTTAAATAACTCATCTTTCTTTGAGGATATTAGCAATTCCATCCCATTGCAGCTTTCCCAGTCTTATCTTCATTTCAGCCCACATACCTTCTTCATACATCCATTTTGTGATGCAATTCCATATTCACTGTGTCTGTGCCAATATCTGTGTCAGCAGGCTGCCTGGGGAATTCTAGCATTTGAAGTCCACACATCTTAAAGTTGACAAGGTTGAAAAACACTGGTCTGTGTGGACACATCCACAGTCTGCTTGTGTATTCAATCCACAATCCACATTCAGCAATCATTCATTCTTGACCTTATCTTTTCTTGTTTTACTAAAAGCATTTAAGTATTCCGCTTGCATTGCATTTGACTTACTCCTGATACATTCTGATAAACTCTGACTTCCATTATAACAAAGTGTGCAGAAGCATTCTGATGTTCTTTACCCACAGCCAATTTTCCAACAAACATTAATTCCTCACACCAGACACATACTACCCCCTTAGCATTCTGCCAGTTTATTTAAATTTAAAATTTAACTATTTGCCAACTTTACTAAACAATCTACCAGGATATACAAATTTATATACTTGTTCTCTTTTTGCCATTTATTTATAACTGGAAGTCATTCATTCTGCTTTTTCTTTTTAATTACAGTGTTGTTTGATACAATATTTATTCAGGTTCATAATCCTTTTTGCATTGCACAACTTATCTAGTATTTGTTGCAAAACATATGAGTTCTTAGTTTCATCTGCTTACAAAAATAGATACATAGCAACAGCACTTAGACTTATATACCACCTTATTGTACTTTATAGCATACTTGAGTGTTTAAAATGTTAGCATATTGCCCCCAACAATCTAGGTCCTCATTTTACTGACCCCGGAAGGATGGAAGGATGTTACCCTTAAGCCAGTCAGGATCGAATTCCTGGCAGTGAGCAGAGTCAGCCTGCAATACTGCATTCTAACCACTTGTGCCACCACCATTCATATAAACCAGGGGTCGTCAACAAAACACTCAAAAAGCCTCAAAGGTCTAACCAGAAGCCTCCCATTCAATTCTGGAGCAGATTAGAAGTATGGAATAAAAGTAGATTTGAATATGGATCTTTCCTGTCCAAATCTCAAACACCATTGCTGAGCTCAAATTTGATAAACTCTCTGAGATGGCTTGATAAGAATGTTTAATTTTGACATAGATGGCCTTTTTAGCTCCTCTTTCAAACCAGTGATCCTCTCTGTCCAAAATATAGACTTTGGACTCCCCATGAAACAACCACTTCATAAACACATGGCACAAAATAGGAGAACAAACCCATCACGTCTAGATCCAGCAGTCCATCTGCATTTAAAAGACACAGGCTACTCTTTTGAAGATAACCAATTCCATATTTGTACAGAGAGGATTGCTAGTTTGAAAGAAGCATCAAAGAGGCCATCTATGTCAAAAATTGAACAGCCCTCTCTCAACAGAGGGGGAAGGATACATCATCTATCTCCAATCTACAACATAGACCATTCAACAGTTCCAAGAAGGCTCCATACCAATTTGCAACACTCAGGTGACCCTGATGACACAGATAAACCTCCAGGTGATCTTAACAATCCACTAAAAGAATGCAAATGTCAAGCTGTCTACAAGGAGTATAAATCCTTCCATTCCCCACCATCCAGTCTGAGTTGATGAATCTTCTTGGATGAGAAGTGAAACATCTTCAAAGAAAAACCAGAAAGTCCAGTTGCCTCTTGAAAAAAGCACTTTTGGGACAGCCCTGACCTGGATGACTGAGAATATCCATAGACACTTGATAAGAATGGTCATTGCAAACTAGTATGAAGCCCTACAAAACATTTGATTGTCTTGAGAATGCAATTCCATCTTAGACAAACCCATTGCCCTTCAACAAACTCTGTGCTTGAAGTTTCATGACCTTGAAACTGAGCAGCTATTGATTGTTGACAAAACTGACATCAGTTACCAGCGAGCTCTTGAGGTCTTGGTTGAACTTTCATACTGGCTCCCCAATGAATAAGACATCGATGAAGAGCAAACTGCAGAGATCAAACTTTGAAAGAGGAGAGACCATCTTTAAAGTCTGGTGTCAAAGATTGGTAGGTCTTATGTACTGTAGGTCTATTTGCATTTAGGATTATGGCTTTAGAGTAGATTGAGAGATAGAGAAATAAATAAATACAATACCTGACTTTGAAAGAGTCTATAGTCAAGTAAGAAGATCTAGAGTCTTTGATAGGAAAGATTGCCAAACCTCAGCCAAAACCTGGATTGTAATGATTGATGGGAATTCTTTGAAAGATCCAGGCATGAAGAACCACTGCCTACAGATCACTTGCTATGATCTTTTCAATTCACTAACTGACCATTGTCTTTTACTTACTATAAATTCAGTGCATCCTTGAGTTACAAGGCTGATCAAAGAAAAGATATTAAAAACGCAAACCTAGTTAAGAAAGAGCAGGTCTATAATTACCTTAGTCTGTTTTTGTATTTTACTGTGTCATCATATCAGGACAAATTATAATAAAATGTCCAAGAAAAAAAGCACACCGAGAGTGTTCATATTATATTGAGATGCTGTTCATTTGGTTTTGTCTCAGCAGGAAGAATGCATTAGGCCAATTACACTAATCAGCTCAAGTGCTCCACAAAGTGTATCTTTGTGCCTAGATACCCTGAGATATTGGAGGCCTTTAAAGACTTCAGAATATACCGTAACACTTGTTAGGAAGATAGAAAAAAAAGACTGGATCTAGAGCCAGGATTGTGTGGGTCTCATGGCAATAAATAAGCTAATCCTGTACTTTAATAGCAAGAATATCCAGGATCTAGGAAGCACAAGATGCAAACTCTATGAAGCTAATTGCCGAAATGATGTCATCATTACCAAATCTGATTTAATTGGACTAATTGGAAAATCACAAGAGGGATACTAGCCTTAATTGATTTTGCAAAGCTCCTCAGAAGCAAAGGAAAGCAGAAGCGAAATTTGAAAAAATGCATTTCCTTCTCCAAGAATACAAAAGGGGAGGGGGGAATTGTTATGATAGTTCAGTGGTTCTTAAATGGTTTGATCCAATGACCCATTTCCCCAGTTTCAAATAATGCCATTTTCTTCCCTCCTCCCCCCCATCCCAATTCTGAGGTTTTACCCAGCTGTCTTGGCAGCAGCAGTCCCAAATTGGATCCTGGACTCACAAACAAGCAATTGCAAATTGCTTCATTACCCTCAGTTTAAGAACCACTTTTCTTGTTGAACTAGAATGTGTATTACAGGACAGAAAATATATTTCCAAGCAATCCTCGGCGTCTGTTGATTTTCTGGGATTTGATATCACAAAATGGATTGATAGCAACTTGAACGGAGTATTAGATTAAATCATGGAGGATTAAATTGCCAATGGTTTTTACTCATGATGATTATACTATCTCAAGTATCAGAGGTTGGGTCCCTTGAAATGTTGGCTGATGGGAATTCAACTGGGTATATTGTATTTAGGCCTTTTTTTGTTTCTTTAACTGCTACTTTCCTCTTCCATGCCATTATGAGAAAACGGATGTTTTTCGACCTACTCCTTGAAGCTATGGAAAAACTGCAGGCATCTGAAAGCTTTCTTCCACTATAGTAATTTAGGTCTCCAAGGATAGCTAGTAAAGCTTGTGGCTTCTGGCAGTATGAGCTTTTGAGTGGTTGATTGTGCTCCATGACTTTGAGACACACATCCATAAAGTGTGTTAATTGCTCGGTTAAGCAGTGTGCTTCTGAATGATTTGCCCAGACCTAGTGTTGGAAGAAATATCCATCTGGTTCAGATTCAAGCTGGGAGAAAGACACTGGAAAAATGGAGGCTTATTGGAAACATGGTTTATTGATAAAACAGAACCACATGAGTTTGTGGACAGCTGACAAAATGGAGTTGAGAGTGGGGGGGGGAATGTTATATTTCCTTTTGGGCTTTGCACTTGAGCTTTCTGTTCCTGTGCAAGACAATGTATTCTTTGGCTGTTGTCAGATTCCTATGAGGTCATGTAGGGGTCATGTAGGGGTCATAGATGGCTCTATAGGCAAAAGAGGAAATGCAAATCCTAGGTGCTTGTCTGAGCTAATTTTGTCAACCTTTTGTTTGTTGCTTATCTGAGTTTCTGTCTTGACCCAGTCTTTCTGAATGGATTACCAAATTTGCAAATAGGCTAGCCCAATCTTAATGAGCATAAAATATCTGCTGGGGACTATTAAGAAAGACGGAGCCTGCTTTCTGGCTTTAAAAAAAAAAACTTGGTTCTTCATTAAGGGAAATACAATATTCTGCTTTTTTAATATTTCCCAAAACATTTCATGCTTCTGGGGGTATGGATAGGTGCTGACTTTCTACACTGGGATCCAATGGTACCCTTTCACCAACAAAAGGTTCTGAGATCTCATGCAGTCTATTTATATAAGTGGAATAAAAGATGGAAGGACCTGATTTATTGCAAGTTCTCTTCCATGAAGTAACTCCCTACAATATTTTCAACTCTACTGTAAAGAATCAGTAGAAATTTAGAATGGATTAGATAGTACAGAGCAGGATGGGACAGAAGAAATGGGCTAAAATAGCCCTAACTCTACACTTGACTTATACAAGAACATGAGTATTGGTTTACCAGTCATTTGAAGTTTGAGCTGGGCTGAAAAAAAGTGACTTAATACCAGACTTCATATTTATGATGGCCACAGCATCCCCATGGTCACAAGGTCACAATCTGTTCACTTGGCAATCAGCATATATTTATGACGGTTGCATAATCTCTCCTGGAGTGAGATGACCAAGTGATGCTGTCATTAAGTGAATCATTGTGTGACTATGCCCAATTTTATGACTTTCTCCCCAGTCATTAAGTGAATCAGGCAGTATACAGGCAGTATACAAACTCCCATTGTCACTAACAGTCACTGTTAGTGACTTTCCAGTCAGCTTCTGATAAGCAAACTGGGAGTTTGTATACTGCCTGTATATTGCCTGATTCACTTAATGACTGTGGGGAAAAAGTCATAAAATTGGGCATAGTCACATGATGATTCACTTAATGACAGCATCACTTAGCAATGGAAGCTTCATTCCCAATTATGGTCATAAGTCAAGGGCTTGCTGTATTCAAAGGAAGGAAGTATTGATAAACTGCAAGAGTTTTCTGCCAGGTGATAGGGTGAATTTCACAGTATACTATGAAACCCCCAACTTTAAGGATTTCTCCACATGAAAGTTTTGAATGCATCATCTTTACTGGATAGGCATGTAAAGGCAATTAAACAATAAAGCATACAACTTCATGTATGCAGCCTGGAATATATAATAAATATAAACTCCCTGATGTATCTTTCCCTTTGTTCTCAAAAGTGGTTTCACAGCCCACCTTTATTTTCCTTCATTTTCATAATCACTTGGTTGTAAGTACTTTCTTCAGTTTTTTTTTTGTAAATTATACTATTTCTAACACATTTCTATTCCCTTTTCTGTTCCTGGTTTCTCTGCCTTCTTTCTTGGTTGGGTTCAACAGCTCAATATTAAATGCAGTACTTAGGCTAATGGAATGGGGAATGAGTGAATAATGATTGTTTGCTAAATACTTTGCGTTTAAATATGAGTTGCAGCTCTTGCTATGTGGGCATGCTTCTCTAAATGCCTGTGTTTTGAAAATGGGCACTTTTTAGGGATGAATAAGCTAAGACATCATAATCAGCTTTCTCGAGTCCTTTAAAAATGAATGTCAATTACTGCCATTATTCATAATTCCTTTCAACAGAGGTCATACATATTGCAGTGCACATAATTCTTCTCATTTACTGTTGATAATGATGGATAGATCTAAGGTCTCCTTTCTGTAGTTTCATTTCGATAGAAGCTTATGGTAAGAAAAAAAATGATGGTCTTTACTAATAATTCTGGTTTCCAGCTGTGTTGCCTTCAAAGAAAGTGCTTGTTTTTAACTTTCTGCTTTTTGAAACTTTCAGTTTCTTACCTCACTGTGGAAAACCGTGATTTATATCAGGGCAGTATTTCTTAACCTTAGAAACTTTAAGTGGTGTGGACTTTGGTTGGCTAGGGAATTCCAACTCAGAAAATTCAGATGGCCCAAAGAGCTACTTATGCAGCTCTACAAAGGAATTATTGAGTTTTCATTTGCACCTCTATAACCGTCTTATTTGGTACTGCTGATAAAAACAGACTTCAGTTGATAATTAGAACTGCAGAAAAGCAATTGCTAGCAGCCTGACTTCCATTGAGGATCTGTATACTGCACGAGTCAGAAAAAGGGCTGTGAAAATATTTACAGACTTATCACAACCTGGATATAAACTGTTTCAACTTCTTCCCTCAAGACAACACTATGGGGCATTGCATGCCAGAACAATTAAACATAAGGACAGTTTTTCCCTCCATGCTATCACTCTACTGAACAACTAATTCCCACAACATTGTCAAAATACCTAGTAGGACTGTATTACTATTACTTGTTTCATCTTTCCTATTACCTATTTCCTTATCTTCTTATGACTATAACATTGTTGCTTGTATCTTAAAATTTTGATTGTTTTATTTAGCATCCTAGTATGATTTATGTTGATTGCTTATTTTGCACCCCATGACTATTGCTAATCTTTGATTCACGATGAATGTATCTTATGAAGATTATAATCATGATTGATCACTTGTTGCTTGCATGTACACTGAGAATTTATGCACCAGAGACAAATTCCTTGTGTCCAATCACACTTGTTCAAATAAAGAATTCTAATTCTAAAAAAAAAGTTGTCAAAATTGAGAAATTGTACTAGAGCAGGGGTGTCAAACTTGCAATGACGCATCGTCACGTGACTTATTACAACTTTCCCCCCCTTTGCTAAACTGGGGGTGGGCGTGGCCAGTGCGTGATGATTTGGCCCACGGGTCGCAAGTTCTAATACCCCTGTATTAGAGGGTCAAGCTGAAGCTCTTGAATAGTTAACCTCTGAAAAAAATTGCTATTGAGGGAGTACTATTTAAGCCAGGCAGACTGGTAAAGATGGGAATACAATGGAACACTATTTAATTGGATTAGAATATTTGTTTGTTTATTTACTGATTTATTGTATCAAGTTACATAGATGTCTATTTTACGATCGCAATTCTAATGGCTGACTAATGAAATACAGTATTGAGCTCAATTAAGTAATAGCAGCTCATTGAATTCAGCTTGAGAAACTGAGCAAGACTAGATCTGATTAGAATTTGAATAGGAAATCATCAAGAATGACTACTTGTAGACTTAGGCTGAGAGGAAAATATCCCAGAAGAAGGCAATGGCCCCCACTTCTGTGAGATTGTGTAGAAAACCTGGCAGACCAAGCAATGGTTTCAAGAATCCAATTCAACTTGGAAGATCTCAGGTGCCCCTCTGAGATCTTAAGCAAATATGTGATTGCTTTAATGAGTAGACTCATTAGGATATCTGTTTCATTCTTTTGTTACAGAAGCCAGAAAAAAGATATTTGCTGTTTTAATGAATAGTAGAGCTGTATTCCCACATTTTCCCGAGCATTCCTCCATTTTTTTTTAGAAATGTGCACAGTCATGTTATCAAATACAAGTACTTCTTTGGATTGGCTTCATAGATTCATGGTAATATAATATTTCTGTTTATAACCTTAAGATTCCAGAATTGAACTAGTGGAATCCAGTGTATCATTTCCATGTGTGAATGAGAAATCAATATTCATGTTCCTTTGAAATCCTGCAGTTTAAATACTGTATACTGCTTGAACCAATATTGTCATTAGTGATTCAGGTATATATAATACCTTTCATTAGCTTTGTCTTATTATAAGTATATTTTAAAATTTATTTTTAAATATATGTATACTTTTAAGAATAAAGTTATAGCCATCCCTGACTACGGCAATCATATATACGAGGTTATTTCGGAATATGACTTGAATTGATGGAGATCAGAATTTAACCTGACTAATTCATATTGAAATGGCAAGTCGATCTTATGTTTTAGGACAGGTCAAATTTTTCATCTTTCAATTACCAAACATTAGGGGTACTAAAAAGTTGTCACATGCCTTGGGGCATGTAAACATATTGTGGTTACTTTACTCCAGCTGACCAGTGCGCTCCCATAGGGTTGGCCTCCTCAGGGTTCCATCGTCGGGACGGTGTCGTCTGGCAGCCCCGAGGGTACGGGCCTTCT
>JAEANM010019501.1:0-12346 GCA_017656035.1 Myanophis thanlyinensis | reverse complement strand
CAACTGAATCAGGTAGAGCATTCCAGACTTTGACAACTCTATTACAAAAGTCATATTTCTTACAGTCCAGTTTGGAATGATTTACATTAAGTTTAAAACGGGATTGTTAACTCGCATTATTGCAATTAAAACAGAAAAAGTCATTTACAGGTAAAACACTACTGTGTATAATTTTATATGCAATACCTAGGTCTGACTGCAAGCGGCACAGTTCTAAGTTGTTTTATTTTATCCAGTTCTATTGATCTAAGTTCTATTGAAAATATGGCTTGCTCTTGAACCATGCATTTCAATTGATTGGGATTAAAAATGCACTGGGATTTCATAGAAGGAGCCCTGTGAACATCTAGTTTGCTTATAACACAAGTGCCAACAATGACTTAACTGACCAACTTTTCACAAGGTTTTTCTTAGGGTTTGCCTGGCTCCCTTAATTCCTTTTCCCTTTGTTCTTATCCTACCTTAATGCTTGTAACAGTGGTTTCAACTTTTTCTTCAAAGGATTTGAATGTAGGAGAATTCCTTAAAAGGATAAAACAGAGCAGTATTTGTTAGTACTTAATCTTGTGCATTGCCTTAGTCAATATTTAAAAGGTTAAAGTTCCCCCATTTAGAAGAAAAGTGCAGTATCTTAAATGGGGCACTAAGAATGACATAAATTATTCTGAAATACTTGGACATCTATTTAGCCCACATCACCATACAAATTGTTTACAGCCCTATTTTTCCAGACATCACTTTTCAAGAAGAAAGAAAGATATTTGATTGCAATCTATGGAAATTTGGGCAGCTTGGACTAAGACGCTGTATTGGAGAACTAATGATGTTCAGAGAGTACTGCATTTCAGTTCTTTGCATAGGAACAAACACTTCAGTTGGAAGGCTGATGCCAAACAGAAACTTTAATTCAATGGTACAAAATAACGGAAAGCATTTAAAATTGATTCGAATCCTTTTTGCAGAGCGTTCACTTCTGGTATTGTTCTAGGTCTAGGAGAATTAGATTGTTGATGTGAAAGTACTATGGCATGTAGGCAACGTTAGTAGATGAAACTGAGAAACTGACTCTCTAGACCAGGAATTAGAATCAAGTTTGTTTCTGAATTAAAATGATCGGACTGGGACTTTGGCCTTTGAAACTTTGAGAATAAAGAATAAGATAGAAAATGTAATGGATGTCCTTCCCCTCAAGGATTATTCCCATTTTCTACATCAAGTACAAACACATTTTTCAAACATTTTTGTTTTAAGGCACTGCTAAAATAAGGAATGTTTTCCATTCTCCATCATCAATTATTGCTACTACTCAGTGCAATATTATTTTGCCAATAAATTTCCATCTCAGCTAAACATGAGGGTCTCTTTTAATGACTCCAAGCCTGACGCATTTTCTTTAATCAAAAAAGTGTCAGAAAAAAATGAAAAATACAATTATGCAAAAGGTTTCTAATATTCAATAGAAAGGTTGTTGGATTAAATTTTTGTATAATTACAATGCCATTGGATATATAACCGTAGTTACCTCATAGCGGGCATACTCATGGAGTGGCGGATAGAATACCTGGTTTGCAAAAGCATGAAAAAGAAGAGAAAATAAACAGCTATTACAGGTTTGCAGCTACATTGATTTCACATTAATGACATCTAGCAGTAGACTATTGTAGTTTAAATTCTAAAAGCATGCTCACTGATGAAAAGCTACTTTGGAATCTCACTAAAATACAACACTGTCAGAATCAAATGGAAGATCTTTCATCGTGACACGTTACATCTACTTCATTTGATTTTAATTGATGGATTATAGCTAGATGGTATAACATTCTAATTGTGCCTATCAGGAGTAGTCAAGGATACTGACTGCTAGTACCAACAGCAGGAAGGAAGGGAATGATTAAGATAGTAACAGGAAGAAGAGCAATAGTTCTAAACCAGGAATTACTTTATTCACTAAGCACTCAATTGGTTAAGTCTTATAACGCACTACTTCTAAGATAAAATGAATAGGTCTTAGTTTAATGGTTGCCTTTAATAAACTCAGTCTTTTAGGGGATTGAAAAGTAAAACTCTTGTCTCTATCTTGGCTATATTTTAAAGACCCTGCTACCTGGGTCTATCTATACCCATGAAAGTTCATGTAGTTTTTTGTCAAATGGGGGGAGGAGAAAGAGGAGAAGGGGGGGGGACACCTCTTGTGTCTAATCCTCTTTTTTAAACAAAGGAGCACACAAGACAGAAAGCTACCTCCTACACAAATCAAATCGATACAATCTGGCCACATCCTGATCATAAATATTGTAAAAATGGAAAACAGGATAGATTTAGAGCTAACTCAATTGTTTCCATTTTTCAGAAAGAAACAAGCTTTCAGGCAGCTGGAAAGTGCCAAACTAAAATTGAAAGCATCATGGATATTTATACTTAGACCAATTCATGAATATTTACTTTGGAAGTGTTACCTATAGTTGGAAGATCTAGTTCTAAATTTTTCTAAGTATCATATTAGCAACTTCAATAATGTTTGCAGATGTTTTTTCAGTCCTTAGCAATCTCTATACTGTTTAACCAAGCTATATACTGTATTCAAAAATATTTTAGTTAAAGCAATAACCTCCCTCCTTAAAGAAGGGAAAACATTGTCATAATAAGAAACACTGCCAAATATTTACAGTATGTATTTACCTTATATACTCACGGGTAAGCCAACTTGCATTTTTCAGGGTATTTTGGTTTTAAAAGTTAGGATATGTTTATCTGCATGCGGACTTATCCACAAGTATGCATGGGAAATGTGGCTTGTTTTAAAAAGTATTACCACATATATTCATGGATATTAGCAGATAAACCAAATGAATTTTGGCATCTAAAATTCTTGGCTTATCGGTAAGTATATAAGGCATTCTTCATATAATTTCAACATTTCCTGAATGCACAATGGAAATAAATAAGAAACCGAGAGACAGAGAACAAGAAGTAGTAGCAACATATAGTCACCTTACCCAAGGGACTGTGACCTGGATCAGCAGCATAAGGAAAAATCGGGAAGAATTAAGCATGGGTACATAGCTACGGAAGTTCTTTCAAAACCCAACATAGTCTATTCAGTGCCAAGAGGGATTGTACAATATTTACAGTTTTTCATGACCAGAAAGCATGTGAAAATAGTGCTTTATGAAGTATGTTAGCACATGCAAAGCACCAGCTTACTGGATGGATGGACAGACGGACCAACAAACAAACAAGCACTCTTCCATCTGTCCCAGTCTGGATCAATGTACCAAAGGACAAAGGTACTTTCAGACTTTGAAAAGGGATGTCTAATTTGCAGAATGCCCTCTATGTACCTCTCCTTTCCAATAGTTTGTACAGCCCTAGAACTATCAATATTTGCAATCACAAATATGTTTCTAATAAGAACACAATCTTGAAAACTTGTTCCCAGAGGGTGCTAGCAGTCAAACGGTAAGATTTCAAATAATTTGTGTCTGTTAAATGAAGTCTGCAATTCTCAGAACTATTTAATACTCCTAAAACAGCTATTTTAGAGAGCAGAAATTTAATAGACTATTATTATCATCATCAGCTCTGGAAATTAAATCTCAAAAGAAGAATGTCTTAGATCAGAATGCATCTGCATCCTTTAATTCAATAATATTGCTTTAATAATTGTTTTCTATAAATCATATCAATTGAAACATATACAACATAAATATATAGGTGAGCCAGTTAGTTTCAGTTAAGTATGCATCAAATTAAGTGAAATGAAAAGCATGGGATAGATAAGATCACTAAGATTTATTTGTTTCGCAGAGCCAATTTAGAATGGAGTGGCACAGAAATCTTAGATTAATTAATGAATTAATTAATCAACTACATCTGGCTGTGCTTCCAACAGGAATTCAGCAGGACTTGCAAGATAATTTCAAGCCAATTCCACTGTGAGAAATGAAAGCATTCAATGGCAGAGCTTACTTGCTGGACTGTACATTTGGCATACATAATTCAGTGGCATAAATTATGTCAACTAATAAAAGAGAAAATAGTGATGATTTAAATTGAATCAACTGAAGTCCTTGATGATATAAACATGGAGAAAATCAAACTATGTGATCACTAAGAATCAACACAGATTCCATGGCACATAATCATTTCCTAAACCTGATGCTATAAAAAGTATCCATTTATCATTAATGTAAGAATATTTATATATTATTTTAATATAACATATTTATCTTTACTTTTTCAAAGCTTGCTATTAATATCAGATTTCCATTATTATTTTTTAAGAACAAACTAGGCACTAGCATTTTGTGCTACATTATTTATCAAGTGGCAAATAACCATGTTAAAACATTATCTACTATTAGTTGGAATTATATTAGAGAGCTGCACACTAAATTATCCTCATTCAAATAATTCTTTTCCAAGTGGGGGAAAAGACATAGCTAAGGCAAAATCAACAGCAAATATGGGCAAAAAATACCCAAGACTGGCTTTTTTGAGCTGGAGATGAAAAAGTGTCAACCCTCAATACTGAATTGGAGAAGTCTCAGATCCAACAATATAAATTAAAGTCAACATAGGATGTTCCTCTTAAAATGATAGAAGATAACTTGCAATCTATAGGTCAAGCCATGGACAACTTGCTTCACTGACAGCTATTGTTTTGAAGATTAGGAACTATCTCTTTGAAAAAGATTGTTAATTCTTTCATCTCGGACTTATCTCCAATGCCTTTCACCTCATTCCTACCAAACTGCTAAAACCTTGGCAATAAGTAACAAAGCAAATACAAAATTAAAACTAGTTGCCTAACAAATTTATAAACCTAGAACAGATCACTTTGCCATTCATCAGCCAGCTCAATCTTGAAACGTCTAATAATCAAACCTGATTTTCTATGAAAGACAGCTCTGACTGAAAAGATCCAACCTGGAGCACTCCACTGAAAATGATGAAGATTCTGATGGTTTTACAAGTTCTAACATTCTATTCACTTAGAAATGTTGCAATCATCACTATACGTGGCATTTCTAAGAAGACTTTGGAGGTAAACTAGTTATTATTCATCCCAAAGACACTTTTTCAAAACAATTGGATTTAAGTTTTTTCCCTGAAGATGTTTCATTTCTCATCCAAGAAGATTGTTCAATTCTGAAGCAGTGAAGACAGAATGAAGAAAATTCTTGGATGAAAAGTGAAACATCTTCAAGGAAAAAACTAAGTCCAGTTGCCTTTTGAAAAAGTACCTTTGGGATAATCATGACCTGGATGATTGAGAATCACCATGGATAGTTATTCTTCAAAATACTTGTCTTTAAGATGCCATCCATAAAAAGCTAATACAGTTTTTGTGGCCCAACTATACATTTACCAGTAAGAATTAGCAAACTGGAGTTAAACATGTAAGCTCTTTGGTTCCATTGTCTAGGAGTTAAATCAGAAATGTACCTTAATAAGGTAGCAATTTACTTTACAATAAAGCAGGAAAAATGAAAGCTAATTTAACTATGATTTAATTTTGCAACGCTATCATAGTAAATGGAAGAATAACCAGGAGGAACTAAATTTCATCTTTTAAATTAAATCCATACTGGCATACCTCATATCTCCAAACTTCTTGCTAATAACTGTTCCAACGTTGCTGATAGCTGCTGTGGCCTTTTGCCCTGCTTGAGTCAAAGTTTCTTGAGTCTTCTTATACCTAGCATAGCATAAATAACAATCCTAATTAAGAACAAGATTCATTTTTGCGCTCTTAAGATATCTGCATATCATAAACTGAAAACAAGAAGCCAACATTCCATTACAGGAATTGAGAGCCAAAGTGCAAACTCATTTACAAAAGAGTGAATGAGTTATATGTAGTTCTAAAATGGGTTAGCCATTCTTTCAAATTATTATTATGTGCCTAAATATGGCTGTGTGTTATTTGAAAATGCTAACAGCAGCTTTTCCATGCAAATTTGAAAAATAATATGGTGACTTTAGCAAATTGCAATGAAGATATGAATGCTTTAACAAGTCACTTATATTAAAGCATCCACATTCTTTTTTGAGAATCACACAGAAAACTGAAAAATGACAGCACTATTTTAAGAGGTACTGTATTTTTGTTCACACATTCCAAACACCATTAAGTGGTTTTCAAAGCTTACAGCCTTTACTAGATATGTTCTAAACTAAAAAGATCAGGAAACTTACACATCAACTTCCTTAGGAGATTCATGACCACAGACTAAAATAACATGTGACTTAAGTTTCCTTATTATATTAATTGCTAGTTATCCATTACATATTGATGAATGAAATGGGTAGGTGGGTGGACAGTAAAAAAGTGATTACTTAGTTAAAAGAGAAACAGTCTAGAATTCTACTGTCTTATACTGCAGTTTGTGAAGATTGGTTGAAGAGTGAGCTGCAGCATGCATTCCCAAATATCACTAAGTTCATGTCAGGCCATCAGAGTTCATTGATATGACGCACATCAGCCAGATTGATCTGTGTTGTACAGATGTGTAAAGCATTACACTGGTTAAAATTATCATATATGATGGCTATGGGCAAGCTAGTTTCTCAAAATCAATTATTGCATTGAGCATTTCAAAAATAAAATGTCAACCATAATAGTAATATTAAGAAAAAAACAAAAAGAATTCCATTTCAGTCACACCTTACTAATTGCAGCGTTCATTGAACAGATTCATATTAAAAGGAATTCCGCTTTTCCTCTTAAAACAGCCAACACAATGTATGCCACAATCCTTAAATTTGCACCATCAAATTTGCAATTTGATTTATAAGACATGCTTTTAACTTGCTATGTTTCCATTTTTCAATACAGTTGCAAAACTTTTAAACTCTAGAAACCAACAAGTCAGTTTTAGTCAACTGTATTTGCTGAGTATGCTCATTCATATCTTACAATTTGTCTTTACCTTTGTACTTATGCTGGAGGTATATGCTCATACTCAAACACTATTACTACTATTCTTTCTTTTATTCTGACCCTTTGTAAAAATACTGAGCAAGCAGATGGTATCAACCTATTTACATTTATAGGCAATTGGTTTACCAAACCCAATAAAACCAGTTCATTGATTGTAATTTAATTCAATATTTTTTTCTATTAAGTCTTAAAATGAAAACAACTGTGACCTAGAGGAATGGAGAAGTAAAAGAATAAAGTGAAATTAAAAAGCACATCATTAAGAGAAACAGGATATAATACTAACAAATAATAATAATACAAAGAACCTGCTAAAGTGTCATGTTTGTACTACCTTTATTCTCCGTGATTATGGAGTGCCCATTGATCATGATTATGCCAATGGGCACCCTAAAGTATCTGTCAATGACTCAAACATTTAGAAAGCAACCTGAAAGAAGTAAAAACATTTGGATCAGAACCTCCAGCAATAAACGTTGAGAATTAGACAGTTTACTTCTAACCAATTTTGATCAATCCACTCCCAATCTCAAGGGATAACTCAGCAAATCCCTTTTGTAAATCCAATACTGGATAGTATTTCACATCACTCTTCTGATTTATTATGTGTCTAACTTTTTTAATGTTTAAGTCATCATCTAATTTAATTTGTGAACCATTATTGCCATCTCTTTTCAATAGGCTGTAAGTTTTAAATGCACTTCTAAGTCAACTTCAACAGGCTTGTTCCTCTTCAATAACACCTTCTGATTCTGCTATAAAGTTGAACAATTTAAAAACCTTGCATGCATATATCAAACACTTCTTTTAAGATAGCCATCTGGTGCCCTCTTGTGTTCAACCTTTCAAATCATCTTATTAATTAATCTCAGCGTGTAAGCAGAAAAATTCTCCCACGAGAAAAGATCCTTTCAATTAATTTCAAAATCTCAAGTAAGTCCAACTGAGCCTTAACCCATTTAAAAGTTTCTAGGAAAATAAAATAATGATCAGAATTATATATTTTGATGGAAAATGGATAATTAAATTAAATAGGAAACTAAGACTGTAGCAGATTTAAACCTTAACATTTGTACCATTTTTAAAGTGTTTTCAGAATATTAACATTTGCCACGAACACGTAAGATAGTAATTTGAAAAGAGAAGTTTCCCGGTACATTAATTATTTTTTATTATGAATATTGGGGTAAGTAATTAAAGGCTTGAAACCATTTAGAGGCAGAAGGAAATGCTTTACCTACTCCCTGAATCTAGAAACATCAATATGTCATTATAATTTATAAAGACTAATTAAAAAAAAAAGTTTGATGTATCAATTGGGGGCCTGTCATGCATTACAAAAGTGTGTGTGAAAGTAGCTTCCTTGCAAAGAGGTAATTCAAAATTTGAAAAGTGATGTAAGCAATATCTCATGGATTTTTTTTATTATTATTACCTATCCATTAAATTGCTGGTGCTGTCATTAAAATATATACCTTCTTGGACTCAGATAGGCCCATCTATCTATGATGCATTCTTTGAAAGTCAAATGGTGTTAGTTCATCCAAAGTATGTTTAATATCCAATATTCATTCTAAAGTGTCCATTATATTTCTTTCAATTAATATAACAAAAAGGGAAAATTTCCCTATACCACAATGCAGCCTTGCAACATAGCAGACACAGTCTTTTCTGTACCTGACAAATTAATTTAAATGGATTCTCACTCACAGGTGATAACTAAACAACAACCCCATTTCCCCCAAAAGATGCCAAGCATGCCACATAAGCTAGGCATTGCGCAATGACTTCTATGAGCGTAAGTTGGCAGTCTTCATAGTTAGTTGCTCCATGGCAGACCAAGCCAATAAAAGACCATTCTGGTAGAGTCATGGTAGAATGGTAGATGAAAATTAAATTGTGGAAATCAAATCAAGTTCTGGATTGCGTAATATATAAGGAAATATCCCAAAGGAAAGAAGAGAGCAAATTTACACTCACGCAGTAGTGGTTTGCACATCGTGCCAGCTTTTGCTGAAGTTCTGCTTCAGGTCATTCATCAGACTGATGCCCAGTTTTTGCTTTATTTCCACAAGGTGCTTCTCTTTGGCTGCTAAAACTTGGCGTAAAGTTGCAATTTCATCCTCTAGCTGCATATAAGGAATATAGTAGCAAAGGAAAAGCTTGGATCATTAATCCTTGTTATCCGTGCCCATTAATTTTAAGTGCCACTCTTTCCTAAAGTATAATAATGCCAACTAATTGAGTCCCTACCAAATATATATTGCTTTTATAATCACTTAAAGAATGCCAAAAATTAATGAATATGACTATTCATGCAGAAATTACAGGGTCAAATGGCTTCTTATAATTTTAAAAAAATCTGAATCACTATGTGGCGAATCTCAGCAATGGTTATGTTAAGGCTTTAGGTTTGCAAAGGTAAGGAGCCATAGTCCTGGAACTCCTAAACTATAAAGGAAAGAAAGGCTGACCACTAACATATTTATCAGATTTTTATGCCACCAATTTCATTACGGTTTATGGGGAATTACACCAATTATACAACCCTGATATAAACAGCAGAAAACAATAACCATCCATAGTAATATTAAAAGTCACTGTAAACCAATTACATTGATATTTGCAGCAACAATATAATACCTTAGTAGCCTCTCACTTTGAATTCATGATAACCCTAGTATAACAATCCTATGATAATTACAGAATATTCCACAATTTAAACAAAATAAACACAAAACAACATTCAGTTCCCAAAGCCCAACCGTTGCTGCTTTCCAGAAGGCTAACAAAGGGTAATTTAAACTCATTAAATTAATTCAGCAGGTTCTAGTAAATTTTCTAAACAGTTCGGAGAACCGGTTATTAGAAGAAATCTCCCCTCCCACCACTTTACAGGGTTAATCCTGTAAGAAAGGCAGGAAAAAAACATTCTGGTGTCTTTCTAGCCTAATCTTTATTGGCCTGCTTACAGTAACTGCCCACCCAGTCATATGACCCCCCAACCATGCCCATAGAACCAGTAGTAACAAAATTTGAATTCCACCACCGGTCAGTAACTTGATCTGTACTATGTTCCTGGTGATAGTAATTAGGTCACCACAATTTTTAGCTTCTGTAGGATCCACGTACATCATACTGCTGTAATTTATGCATCCGATGATGATTACAATTACTGTTACAGGATGCCTGAAGATGGATAAAGATCCCCCTGGTCCATGGCCCTGTCAGGAGGATTGGTAACTTCAGATAGACACCCCTCGAGGGAGAAATGCTTGACTGGAACTGGCTGAGAACCTGGAACAACCAAGAAATAGCTCTGTCTTGTTTGGGTTAAAACTCTAATGTGTTATATTCCTGCCAGGAAATGGGATAAGACTTCCATGGCATCTCCTGTTCCTTCAGGCATAGTAGAAGTGAGTTACTCCAATGTTGGGTATCATCACCATACAGATGATACCAAACTCCAAACTAAGGGATGATGTCTCCCAGTGGGTTAATAGAGATATTAAATCCTGAAAGAGGAGGACTGAATCTTAAAGTATCTCACAGTTGAGTGACTGCTGGCCTGATTTTTTTTTCTCTGAAAACCATTGACTAAAACTGCCCATGAAGGAAGTATTGTAGTATTGGAGGAAGTAGAAGTATTGTAAAACCCTCAACCTTTGGCAGGCAAAAATAAAAGGATATCATAATCAATCATGAGTGAATTCCAACAACAAAGCAACTACTGCCAAAGTTATTTTCATATCTCCAAAAAGGGTCTTGGGTTTTTTTTTTTTTTTTTGGTAGACTTGTCTAATTAGATTAAATGAAAAAAAAAAGAAAGGGTCTGTCTTCCCATACCTGGCCAGTTGTGGCAAGTACAGTATAATTATCAAGGTATCAGGAAAAGGAAACAGTGGGGTGGAGTTTGTAGGAAAAGAGCAAGTTGCCTCTAGAATAAGAAAGGGCAGCGTGGATGATAAGAACTCCAGAAGGTTATGCCGAGTAGTTTCCCCTGAAATATGATAAAAGCCATGGGATATCCTGAAAACATGGTTTTTTTTGTGTCTCATAGGCACAAAAGAAATTATCAGCAAAATAAAGATAATTATTGTATGTACTCCTTCATACAACTCAAAATAAAACCTCATTTTATGGGCCATGAGATTCATAATTTTTTAAAAAATATTCCATTCAAGAAACTTTCTGTGCCAGAGCATAAAAATAAATAAAAACACCCCAAAAACAGTTTTGAAATTCAATTTATTTTACTACCGGTTCTGTGGGCGTGGCCACAGGATTAAACATTACTAAGCACAGAATTAAACTTCACCAAAGTTACAATGTAATAAGGAGAGAGGCAGTTTCTGTGAGCAAGGCAATAAAGATTAGGCTAGAAACAACTGCATTATTTACAGGATTAACCCTGTAAAATTAATCTTTATAGGATTAACCCTGCAAAGTAGGAAAAAAACAAAAGGAGATTTCTTCAAACCGGTTGAATTTCACCTCTGCCCAAAACCCAATTAATCTTATAAAATATCACAAAGCAAAATACACTGCCATTGTAGATCATAACATTCACACAGAGATATAAATTGCAATGCAAAACTTGAAATATCCTGCACGACACAGCTGTTCTAGCCATTCCAGAAACAAATGGCTTCACGAGCTCAATACACCGTTTTCAAGCTATAAAATTTCCTGGAATGGATGAAATGGCATTGCATCTCTTCCAGTAATGTTGGAACAAGCTGTTTCAAATCTAAAACTTTCCTATTCAAAACTTTTGAGCACTTCTAGTATTATGATATCTGAATCTTCTAGGGGTTGAGCCTATCTTCCTAGGATACTTATCTAGACATAAATAAAAGACAAAAGTGGATGGAACAGTTGAAAACCAGTTGACAAATAAACATAAAGCAGCCTATTTGCCTGCTTATTTATTATCCATAACAGCATTCATGTAAATATCCTGAAATGAAGTTAAAATTCAAGCCGGCTCCATGCGTGAAACAGCATTCTGCCTTCACCGTAGTACATTTGCTGCCGCCATGGCCTGCCTGCTGCTTTCACAGTGCATTGTGAAGCACAGAGAAATTTAGCAAGCTTCACAATGGGGGAGATGGGGTTCCTTCCTTCTGGAGCCCATTACAACGCAGACCCACAATGCAACCCTGCATCATATCGGCTCGCTCTTGCCTCCCGGATGCCAGTTGCATTTCCTGCAGAGCTGCTGGTGCTGGGATGCCCCTGCCTCCCCACCAGCCAGCTGGTCTTGGACACGCTGCTTTGGCTTGTCAACTTCTGGACGTCAGATTCCCACCACCCAGCACCAGTTCAGAGGTTCTTTCCCACCCACCACCCATGGGACAGAGAGAGAGGGGAGGGAGAGAAAGAGAGAGCGAGAGGGAA
>JAEANM010019500.1:0-12346 GCA_017656035.1 Myanophis thanlyinensis | reverse complement strand
ACCAAAGATGGCCGCGCTAGCTCTGCCCCTTCTTGCTACAGACGAAAACGTAATCTATTTTGTGGATAGCCCTCGTATTTATATGCAATAAAATTTGACTCCACCCAATCCAAAGAAGTTGTGCTAATTTGTGTTTTGCTCAAGATGCAAATTGAATATTTTTATATAAAGCCTGACAACCACCCCAATTCATTGCTGTACATAGAATTAGGTAGACATCCATTAGGAATATGCTTAGGAGGTTCCAGGATGTTGTCTGATAATTAACTCAGTAACATGTCAAAGTTACACATACACAACTCTGTAGGTGTAAACTACAATGTGGTCCAGAATTTTCATTATGCTCTTATGAATCACATCAATCTCTCAATGAAAATGTTCCATACTCAATTGTTAAGCAGTGATTTTGTCATGCACATCTGGTCAAAGAAAATATAACTCCTGCTCAGGAGCAATTAATTATTTGGTAATTTATTATTCAGTAGTGTGCTATTTATTTAGTTTACTATTCATATTGGGTGAGTACTCCATTTTGAAAGTTGGTAATCTGTTAATCATTATCATATCAGAAAGAAGCAGAAATAAATATTCAAAGAACTGATAACAAAGTGCAAAAAGAATTCATTCAAGTGACAAATCAAATAACTTTTCTTGGAGCATGTACAAATTAAATAGATTACTTCTATGGAGTGCTCACAACCTCTTTTGTTTAAGCCTTTCCTCTCCATTCTTTACCAAATTGTTATGTCATATATATAAACTCCTGCAATGCCATTTACAATCAAGCAGAAATATTCCGGGTGTTCTACACTGATTATTATTTTCAATAAAATTTAATTGCTGTTTCAATTGTTTTTCTGATTTACAAGCTCCTTCAACATGAACAATGGAATATTACTAGCACTGGGGAAAATGAGGTGAGTAAATCTCTATAAAATTTTAGCATGTGTAAGTGACCTAATTATACAATGACAATATCAGATTTCCTTTAAAATATGTGTATAGTTAATTGGTTTAGAATATTATTTCTATACTGCTTTTCTCATTGCTAAGAACTCCAATATATTGTAGTTTAGAATCATTTGTTTTCATGCCTTTCTCCAGAATACTATTTATTGAGTAATTCAGCAGATTAAAAAGAAATATAGTTAGCCATGCCACATTACACTGGAGATATGGTTAAGAATAGGGAAGGAACAGCTTAATAAACAGAAAAGTTTTTGTACTGCACTTATTAAACTGGGAATTCTGTTCCACCAATATCTTCTATAGTTCTCACAAAACCATTACAAAGAGTGAGATAACATTCTCTATTTTATGAAAGGACAGTCACTTTAATTTAACAGGGAGGTAAAAAGGTGTTTTGAATTTTTTCAGTCTCAAGTATCATATAACTCTTCATCTTGAGAAAGAAACTAACTTGGTGCTATCCTGGATAGTTTATGCATTAATTCATTTGTATCATTCAACAAAATCACAAGGTGTTTATCCTGAGATAATGGGCATAGGAATAGGAACAAATACCAAAAATTTATTGAAGGCAAAGTAGGAATTATGCGTAAGATGGAAGAGGGACAGTAAACCTCCTAATATTCCCCTGTTACTTATGTCAAAAAACAGGAGTTTGCTACCAGCATAAGGTCAAATTATTTGTTCAAAAAGTCTTGGCCTTTGAGTGGTATGCCAAAGGTGAAATGTCCAAAAGTAAGCAGGACAAGTCCAGAAAATGAGTGGCACAAGGACAAAAATTGTATTTGTTTTATAATTATTTCCATATTTTCAAATGGCTTTATGTTAATTAAATGCTTAAGGTACAACATTCTTTGTCCCTGCATATTTAATAATTGTTGTCAGAATTCATGCAATTTGGTGACAAACATAGACATGGCTAGAATTAGGTTTTCAGGGACCACCAATGGTTTCCAACCTTGAGGGGCTATTATATATATTATGGTACCATTGTACCATAATACTATTTTCTCCATTCACAGTAGAAATTGATTATTATAATATAATGCCGTTTCAGAATCAAAAGCTTCCTAGCTGGGATACATGTCTAGTTTAAGAAAAGTGGATTGGGTGGGCGGGAAAGGTCAACAAATAATGTAACTACTCTTCTGGCATTTTTCTTAGTGACAGAAATAGAAGGAACAGGTGATGCTATCTTTGACCAACTGTGTCGTTTTGATCTTGCACGCCTTTGAATTTTGACATTCTGTCCAGGTTTAACTTGGTACTTCCTGACAAACTAATATTTAAGGAACAGTGGTTTTCCTGTCTGTGCCAAATTAAGCTCCTGTTTTAGTTTTTAACACAGGTGCCAGTATTTGGTTTAAACCTAACAACATCTGCCATTGTCATCCTTCAAATCAAGCAAGAGAGCCCTATCAGTTGGAAGATGGGAAATCCTATCTAGGGAACGAATTTTTCAAGAGTTTTAAAAAGTGTTAGAAAATATATTATTAGAGAGATTTTTCTTTAAAAGTGATGTCATGATTATATTAAAAAGTAAAGAATGTGGCAGAGAGAATCAGCACAATTAATAAACTAGGCTCTTAATTGAAAGTGTTTGGCTCCGTTGTTTAAAAAGATAAATTGTTTATATTTGTCATTTCAGTCTCTGCTCCCCAATATTCTTTATCTCAAACTTTTGTCCTGTTTATGACTTTCTCTTTGTCACACAGAGGGAATAAAATCCAGGCCAGGCTGCTTCTTATGACTTAAATAAACTTGTTTAATTGAGATGGGTGACTTTTTGCCACAAGTTTCAATTGCAGAATCTCCCTTTCCATGGGTACTCATGATCATCCTTCTTTATAAATACTTTTAATTTAGGAAGCCTGCCAAGTTTTAAAAATTCTTCTTTTTAAATCAGTCAAGACAGTTGTGCTCTTTTGTGTTTGAGTTATTTTTGATGTTGGCATACAGATATCCTCTTGTGAGGTACTAATTTGTAAAAAGTGAGCAAAACAACTTTTGTTCCATACAATAGTCATACACTGCTGGTAATGTAAAGCCCTGGAAAACTACTCAATGGAAAACTAAACATCCATGGGACAGCCAGATCTCAATGCCAACCCATAAGTAGGGAACTGTCCACAGTGCCATCATGCATTTGTTAGAGTTTTGTTCAATCTGACCAAAACAAGTAAAGACAAAAGGCAATTAATTGTTCAGGTCAGTAAGTAGACGTGATCTAATTACCTTGATGACATCATGTAAGATTCTGGATTTTTTTGGTAGTGTAGTTAATCTTCTCCTTACATCTTTGTGCAGAATTGAGGTATAGCTTGCAGATTAGAAACCTGATGACAATAAAATGTAAATAAGACTATACCAAAATGTTTCGAGTCACATGTTAAAAAAACAGGCAGAGCTTCAATTGTAGTAGCAGACATCAACTTGCTTTTTCAGCCATACCTTGCAGATACCCCTATTCAGGATCGATGTTCATGTTTAATCTTTCAATCATTCTTTCACTCTCTTAAGAATATTTCATCCCACAGGCCCTCTATTCAGTTTTCTGTCTTTTCTTCCTGTAGTTAATTACTATTCTAAATTAGGGTTCATTTCTCATTGAATTGTTTTGCCTTCTCTCCTCTCCTTTTCCTTCCTTTCTAAAAATATTTCAAATGTTTGCAAATATTAGGGTCCTCCCGAGCTTCATAATATCTGTTTCCTGAACATGGAAGATGCTGATTTGGCTACATAACAATAGGTGCTATGGGGGGGGAGAGATGATTTTTTTGTTATTTTATTATTATTAGTATTTTATTTTATTCAGATTAATCAGATAGTTATCATAGTTATAATCGGGAAAGAGATATCTTGTTTGAGATTTCTCAGCTACTTAATTTATTGTCCAGTTTTGAAACTTTTTTACATCAATTACAAATTTTGCAACGGTGCTGGGAGTCTCATATGTTGTTACTCTGAGAGCAGAAACCTGATTAGCTCAGCTTTGAGTTGATTCTTCAAGACTCTTCTTAGGTTTTTATACTACCACTGATAGCAATGGAACACAAATTCAACCTTTAAGTTCCCCTTTAAAATGGCACACTTTCCATTTCTCTTTCTTTACTCCTGTTCTTAATATTGCACTCCTTTATAGAATACATCAAATGCTGTTCATAATGACAACGGTGGAGAAAACCTCAGAGTTTTATTCAACAACCTAGGCTATACCAGTGGAAATATTAATTGTGTATATGGAAGGAATATCGGCCCTGGCCATGAAGAATGCAAAACAGAAGAATCTACTACAAGTGCAAATAAAGTTAATGGAGCTGCTGATCTTGTTAATGACAATGAAAACAGAAGACCTGAAGATAATCTGAGAATAAATGAAAACAGAGAACATATGATTGCAGAGGAAAATGCTACTGAAAGACAAGAAGTTACTCTAGAAGGTGAATATTTCAGTGATTCCAGTTATGGAATTGGGGAAGAGAATATTAACCATAGAGCACTAGGAGAACTTTCTGAGAGTGATCCAAATGATAAGCAGCATGGCACTGAAGATCAAATTAACGATCCAACTGAAGAAGAGTTCAGAGACAATAGAGGACTCCAGGGCACTCACGTTCAAAGCTTTATTGACATGGATGGACATAGATATGCAATTTATGGGCCCGGAGATAACACAGTAAATATGCTGATGGGAAGTGAAGTCCATGGAGAAAGTATACATTGGGCATACATTGATGAAGGTGGAAGCGGTAACGGTCAAGATCCCAATGAAGACGGTTCTAGTGATGGTTGGGGAGAGGGAACCTCAGAAAGCACCACAAATGTTGGAGAAAATGCAACAGAAACCCAAAGTGATAGGAACAACACTCAGGCTTGTGTTAATGATAGAAAAATAACCAACCCAAACAAGGAAGGAGAGGGTGATGCAAACACTGTGGATGATTCTCTCAACACTGAAAATGAAGAAGGTTTTCAAGGTCGTGGTGATGTAAGCCCTGAAACTGAGCATGTGACATGTCCTGAAAAGAAAAGAAATGATGGGCTGAACTCAAATGGCAATGCTAAGGTGAGCTATTTATTTAATTATCCAAAAGATGTCCCTACTATTTGTGGCTAGTAAAGATCAAACCATCATCATTTTACAGATGATAGTGATGTTAGTATCATGGCTTTAATTATCCAAAAGATATACCTACTATTTGTAGGTACCAGAAAAGATCAAACCATCACCATTTTACAGATTATAGTGATGTTAGTATCATGGCTTTAATTATCCAAAAGATGTACTACTATTTGTAGGTACTAGAAAAGATCAAACCATCCCATTTTACAGATGATAGTGATGTTAGTATCATGGCATATAAAATCTTGCTGTATTTTTTTGTACTTGTTTTCCTCAGACTGATTTTTCAGACATGCAAACAGCCACTAAGGGATTGAGGAAGAAATAAAGAAAAGGAAAGTTTCCTTCAATGTACTGTATTTTGTAGGTTAAATTAGCTTACAATCTCAATGATTTGAAGGACATTTAACTGTTAAGTCAGTTTCCCTCCCCTTTGATGTTAGTCAGAAGTACTGTATTCAAATTGGAAGTCCTTGATATTCATAATCTTCAGGATGTGATAGGCTGAGGATTTGGGGAAATTACCACTTTTTCTTTGGCCTCAGCCATTTCACAATACAGAATAATAGAGTTGGAAGGGACTTTGGAGGTCTTCTAGTCCAACCCCCTGCTCAAGCAGGAAACTCTATACCATTTTAGACAAATGGTTGTGCGCAGTGATGGAATTCAAATTTTTTTACTACTGGTTCTGTGGGTGTGGCTTGGTGGGCATGGCTGGGTGGTGTCATGTGACTGAGTGGGCAGTTTCTGTAAGCGGGGCAATAAAGATTAGACTAGAAACAACACAAGAATGGTCTTTTCCTGCCTTCCTTACAGGATTAACCTTGTAAAGTGGAAAAAAACAAAAGGAGATTTCTTCCAACAACCGGTTTTCCGAACTGCTTAGAAAATTTACTACCGGTTCTAGCGAACCTGCACAAAAACTCTGGTTGTGCGTTTCCTGCCTGAGTCTTCCAACCTTGTCTGTTATTCATGAATCTCTTCATGTTTGTTATATGTGTAACTCCTAAACCTCAGCCTATAGATGTAGGGAGTGACATATACTGTAGATATAGGATTATCTCTTTGACATGAGAGTCATCTACTTCTTCTCTTGCTGGAAGACGACTGTAAACTCTCAAGGCCTTTCCTGTTAAACATGGGGCTAGTCTGACCACTCATTCACTCTCAGGCCACTTACAAGAGGTAGCTACTCTTTTAAACATTGTGAAATAGGCTTCTATGTTGTATTCCCCTGACAACTTGGAAATGTTTATTGTTTTTGGGATATCCATAAAAAGTGGGATATCCAACTCAAAGGGGAAAGCACACAAGTTGAGATGGCTTAAATTCAAGCAGTTCAGTATGTGTTCTGGAAACTTTAGAACTGAATCTCTCTCTTCTGGTAACTATATCCCTTTAAATAGATCCATCAGCCCCTTAAACTCTTCACTTCTTACCTCTATTTCACTCTTTTTTATTCCAGCCTATCTTTCCTTTCTTTCTCCCTCCAAAGCAGCTCTTCTTCCTCTTTGATTAACCACAGCCTTTCTTCCTGCTGCTGCCTTTATCAGGTCTGTCATCATATTAGCCCAAGTACCTGGGCCTAACCTCATTTCTGGCTAGTCTATATTTTGCTTTGGGTTTACCACAAGCCTAGGGGTGGATGCCTGTTTCTATCAAGGTAAGAAACTTTTCTGAGGGAGAATCTGTCACTTTTGGTTTTTTCCATGTTAGTGTGTTTGGTGTAGGCTCTGGTAAGAGACCCGGTTTCTGCAGCCAGGATGCTGGTTAATTCCTGCAAAATCTGAACTCTGCAAAGGGCCCTTCCTTCTTTACAGCCCTCCCCCCCCCCTTTTAAGCCAAAGCTTCTTTTATTATCATAGTTTGTGTATTGAACTGCTTGAGTTTAAGCCATCTCCATTTGTGTGGTTTCCCCCTTGTGTTGGATATCTTTTTTTAATGGATATCTCACTTCTGCCCCCACTTTGTCATGCATTCTTTTCAGTATACCCAGACTCAAGAGAAACAGTACAACCACACAGGCCTTTAGACAACACCCACACAAGCAATCAAAGGCTACTACTTACTCCTCACTACTTCACTCTTCCCCAGTTCTACTACAGCTTCTAATACTTCTCCTTCAACTACTACTCCGTGTGAGTCCTACTGCTGGAGAACAGCATCTCTTTCTATTTGCCTTTGGCTGTTTCAGGCTTTATTTCCAAAAATAAACATAACCCAACTTTTCTCTCATTCCAACTCCAACATTATTACCCACAGTTGTTTGCCTTTAATAGTCACTCAGCCCAACTTATCTCACTGAGAAGAAAGCATTGGGTATACTGGAGGAAAGGCAAGAAATAATGACTACAAAGAAGCCTTGGTAATTAATTTGCATTTCAACTCAGTTACATTGAGCACATTATCTAGGACTCTAGAAAGAAGTTCTGCTCCTTTGACCGAAAAAATGATGCCTGCAAATTTCGGGAGTTTGATTTCACTGTATTGATTCAGCCTGCTGGAAATATATTTGGGCACTGAAGCTCCATATCTACCAGCTTCAGTGGTGATGATTGCATTGAAAAGTTTGATTAATGTGGCTTTAAGGCTTTTAAGGCTGCTTCTTGATAAACTTAGGTTTATGGTTTTTTTTGTCATCAGGACGCAAAGAATAACACTGCAGCTGTAAATAATAGCACTACAAGTGGTGGTAACATGCATGATAAAGTTATGAATATACCCAACCACGCAACCCCCCATCAAGATACCATCTGGACTCCACAGAGAAGTGACGGGGAAGGCAGCAGTGCTCATGAGGACACCAGTGAAAATGAGAGCAACAGTGTGTACAGCTTCAGTGACGAATTGATGCAAGGGGATGAACCCAACCAAAGCCAAGATTCTGAAGGCTCAGAAAACAGCAGCCAGCAAGATGTCCCCAGTCAGGCCAGTGATGGGGAAAGCACATCGTTAGGAGAGGAAGAGGAGCAAAGCAGTAACGCTGGCAGTGAGCAGTCAGACAGCAAAGAGGAAGACAATGAAAGCCGACAGGAAAGCAATGAAAGTAGCAGGCACTCTGGCGATGATGAGAATGGTGGCCCATCCGTCAGCAGCGAAAGTGAGAGTCAACCAGACAGCAGCCAGAGCCAGCCTGAGAGCAGCAGGGAGAATGACAGTGGATCCAAGAGCATCAGCGAAAGCGGCAGTAAATCTGAAAGCAGCAGTGACAGCGGCAATGAATCCAAAAGCAGCAGTGATAGTGGCAATGAATCCAAGAGCAGCAGTGAGAGTGACAGTGAATCCAAGAGCAGCAGTGAAAGTGACAGTGAATCTGACAGCAGCAGTGAAAGCGACAGTGAATCCAACAGTGACAGTGAATCCGACAGCAGCAGTGAAAGCGACAGTGAATCTGACAGCAGCAGTGAAAGTGACAGTGAATCTGACAGCAGCAGTGAAAGTGACAGTGAATCCAACAGCGACAGTGAATCCAATAGCAGCAGTGAAAGCGACAGTGAATCCAACAGCGACAGTGAATCTGACAGCAGCAGTAAAAGTGACAGTGAATCCGACAGCAGCAGTGAAAGTGACAGTGAATCCAACAGCAGCAGTGAAAGCGACAGTGAATCCGACAGCAGCAGTGAAAGCGACAGTGAATCTGACAGCAGCAGTGAGAGTGATAGCAGTAGCAGCAGTGAGAGTGAAAGTGATAGCAGTAGCAGCAGTAGTGAGAGTGATAGCAGCAGCAGTGAGAGTGACAGCAGCAGCAGTGAGAGTGACAGTAGCAGCAGCAGCAGTGAGAGTGACAGCAAATCTGATAGCAGCAGTGAAAATGAAAGCAGCAGCAGTGAGAGTGATGCTGAGAGTAGCAGTGAGAATGAAGATAACAATCAAGCAGGCAGCAGTGAAAGTGACAGCCAATCCAACAGTGACAATGAGAGCGATTCAGCAAATCAATCCAGCAACGAGAGTGCTGCAGATACAACAGAGGATTCAAGTGAAAATGAATCTGAAGCAAGTGAGGATAATAACAGCAGCGCTCATTCAGACAGTGCAGCCTCTGACAGTGAATCTCTAAGTCAAGGAAGTAAGAGCAGTGATTTAACTAGTGATTACTAACCAAAGAGAAGAATGAGCAGATGAAAATACATTTACAGCAATGGGAACTATTGGGATGGCAGTTGGGGAAAAAAAATACAAAGTCTATTTGTAGAAGCCAAGTCAATAGTCCTTAAACCAGTTATCTTTTCTAAAGATCAATCAGACTTCAAAATAAGTGCAGTTAAGGCAAACCAGGGAGCCATTAAGAGAAGACCATGTCAGGTTTTGGTAGACACGAGCCAACAATGCTCAGAGCTTTTGTTTCTAAGTAGAGCCATTTTGTTTGCAATGAATATGTAGCTTCACCTGTGGAATTTTGATTGTCAGTAAATAGGAAATAAAATCAAAGCTCAGGTTCAGTTCTTCATATTATATATCTGCTCCTAAAAGAGTGGGCTTGATTTACATAAGCATACTTATTACTTGATTGCAACATGAAGTGATGACTTGCAAGCGTGAATGAGCCTTTACTGATATATCTCCACATTGAACAATCCAACGTGGATCTGATTTATTTGTTTAGTATTATGGCTCCAACATCACATGTTTAACTCTACATATTCCCCCTGTGTAAACTGTAAAATAAATTATTATTTTTCATGAGGTCTCAGGAATATTTCTTGGGAATAGTTCACCCAATTTTTATTCTCAGATTCAAAATAGAAGAGGGATGTTCCTATGCTGCATGCATCTTTGGGCAGAGGCTATAATGTGTTCTCTGCATCCAGGATTTTTATCCTAAATAGAATTTGTCAAGAAGTTTTCCAATTATTATTTATTGCAGGGCTCTGTCCCTCCCTCCCCCCACCCGTCCATGGAATTCCCACCCTTCATGGAACAGGTCCTTGGTGCCCAAAATGTTGGGGGTGGGGTGGGGGTGTCACAGATTTATTGTGTTTATTATTCTACAATTTGGTACTTCTTTTTGAGAACTGCAGAGCTGATCTGAAATTGATAATGATGAGGGGGCATATAAAATGGTTTCAAAAGCACAATAAGCCATAGAAGCAACATATTTCTGAAACTCTGATCTGGGTAAAATATAGTTCTGGATGCTATGGCATAAAGAAGTGTCTGGTCAGTTCATTATGGAAGAAAAAAAAGATTCAACAGTCTGTGTCTGAGCACCACATTAAGATACGAAAAATATATTTTAAGAGCATTTGTTCTTTTTATATTCTGAACCTCATAATTATCAGAACAGGATAAATATACAACTGCGGAAATGAGTCTGCTCTCTTTGGCACGCAAACCCATGCAATAAACCTCTTTTATTTATCAGAGTAGACTTGCAATGGGCACAATAGGAAAACTGCAACTCTTGATGACACTAAGCATAAACCACATGGGTACCAATTCCATGATGAAATGTAGTTTGAAATTGGTTCTAACCTGGCTTTCTAAACAAGTATTTCACCCAATTCTGACTTATTCAACAAGCCATAATTAAAACATGATTCAGCATCTGTAAACCCAGTCTTATTCAATGAACCATAATAAACTGTGATGACATAGAGGATTAAGCCATAATCAAGTTGGATTCATACAGCTAACATCAAACAATCTACAATATGACATAGAACAATATGCAAACATGGTTAACTTCTTGCTATATGGGGCATGTATCCATTTCATCCTGCAATAATCCCTCATATCATCTCTTAAATTCTGCCCTTCAAAAATCGAAAATACTAAGATTTGAATCAAGATCATTTATTATGCCAGGCATGGTTTAATCATCAAGCTTCAGTTCCACCTTATAGCAGAAGTCTCATAATAAACAATACTTTTAACATCCTCTTCTTAAATTAAATTACATTTTAAAATGCCCTTCTCAAATTAACCTGTGGGCAACTCACAAGGATGAAAGCAAAAACTACCAACAACAAAACAATGAAATACTGTATATACCAACAATGAAAACAGTAAGACAAAAAAACAAAAACAACAAAAAAAAAGATCTGGCAGCACAACTAAATTTAGGGTGCTATTGCAACCAAGAGTTAACAAAATTGGATAAGATTAAAAAAACAAAAAAACAAAACAACAACAGCAAAGAAGCGTAATAGAGAAGGACTTCCAAATTGCAAGCTTGCCAAAGAGAAACCACTTCCAGTTTTGGAGGTAATATCTGTCCTGAAGACTATTAGTGATTTTTTTTAAAAAGAAAGTGTTGTTGAAAGCTTGTCTCCATAATGTGTCAGAAAACCTGGCTTTTCAAATGAGCTTGGGAGAAGCTCTTCCTGGAAGCTATTCCTAACATTCTTTGTGGGTGTTACAAGGAAGTGGCTGAGCTATGCGTGGGGAATTGAGGAAGCTGCTTGTTCTTTTCACAGTTCTCCTACTTGGTTAAGTGCTTCTGTGCCTCAGTTCCTCATGTCTCACTAACAGGATGTGGCCAAGTTTTATTTCAGTCCAGCTGGGTGCAATTGGTGTGAGGCTTCCTAATGTTTCTTCGTAACCATGGGCAAACCTTCTAGGAAGGGTCTTTTCGTATTCACATCGGTTCATTCTTTTCCATCCTGTTTCCATATTAAACCCTTACTTCTTAATTTATTTATTTTTTAATTTTAAACGTAGCTAAAAATACATGTCAGCAGTAGGAGATATTCAACATTTGATGGATAACTCATTCAGCCATAAAAGTGGGATTGCATCCATTTTAATTTCCTGAAGCTTCTTACTACAGTACTTTAAGGTAAAGGTAAAGGTTCCCCTTGCAGATACATGCTAGTCGTTCCCAACTCTAGGGGGCGGTGCGCATCTCCATTTCTAAGACGAAGACCCAGCACTGTCTGATGACGATTGTGTGGTCATGTGGCCGGCATGACTAAACGCCAAAGGCGCACGGAGTGCTGTTACCTTCCCATCAAGGTGGTCCCTATTTTTCTACTTGCATTTTTACATACTTTCAAACTGCTAGGTTGGCAGAAGCTGGGTCAAGTAATGGGAGCTCATGCAGTGCTAGGGATTCAAACTACTGACCTTTCTGATCAACAAGCTCAGTGTCTTAGTCACTGAGCCACCACGTCCCTCTACAGTACTTTACTGTGCATTTATTAACCTAAGAATGAATGTTTGGGGAATGTAGATGGACTATGCCAATGCTCTCTACATGGGGCTCCCCTTGAAGAGTGTCCGGAGGCTGCAGTTGGTCCAGAATGCGGCCGCGCG
>JAEANM010019499.1:0-12347 GCA_017656035.1 Myanophis thanlyinensis | reverse complement strand
TGGACGTAAAAAGTGGAGATGTCATGTCCGGGCAAATGGGGAAAAGCGGCTCTGGCAAGACGAGCATGCGCTCCATCATGCTTAGAAAACCCACGATGGAGCGCATGCTCGTCTTGCGGGAGCTGCTTTTCCCCATCAGCAGCACCTGGGCGGCGGGAGAAGAGCCGCTGCGGAGCTGCGCCCCCCCTGCCGCCCCCCCACCGCCGCTTGAGAACAAGTACAAGATAAGTAGAGACTACTTTTTTCTCGTCCTCTTTTTTGGAAATCAAAATATGGTCACCCTACAACTAGGCAACATCATCAGTACTACAAAGGCCTGGGGTTTGCTGTTTATAGTGGCCAGCCCTTTTGCTTGGAGGATTCTTGGTGCTTCCTTGATCTGGCTGTTGTTTGCCTGCGTTAGAAATACCTTGACTGGGTTATCTGATGATTAGATCAGAGCCAGCCTCCAACTTTCTTTCTGAAGCTTCAATCTTATTGGTTGCCATAGTAATGGGGAGGGGGAGCTAGTATTAAGGGGGAGGGGGTAAGAGTGCTGGTGTCCGGAGGCTCCTGTGTACAAATAACGTAGCATGCATTCCAGTAAGGATGATTATGCCTGGTCAAAGCCAACCGACCCAGAGCTATAATGGACATTAACACCTGCAGATGTCTGCCTTGTGATCCGATGAGAAATAAGGATTGGACAATCATCCTGAGACCCCAGGGGGCAGGATTTGGGGATTCTTTTGATATGTAACTTTCCCGCGATTTTACTCAAGACCTTGCTTTGATTTCTCTGCATTCATATCAAACCCAGTAAAAGTACCTGTTCTCTAACTCAGTGGAGTCGGGGTCTTTCTTTCTTTTTTGGGATTTGAAGGAGGCAGAACTGACATTCTGAGATTCAGCCAGGGATGGGGGTAGTTTCACCCTTAGGCTATATTGGAGAAGCATATGCAAAAGCCTATGGCTTAGGCATCTTCAGTTTTTGAAGAAAACAACCAGCATGATAGCACTAAGGATGTCTCCGCAGATGATAGCCTCCACTCTTAGCTGTTGAACCTCGGTGCAGGAGCTAAGTAGCAGGCTGGCCTTGAATGTATTTGGAAGAAAGACTTCTTTCTGCTGAGAAAATGACCGAACAGGGTTCTTTGAAAGCTCCAGAAGGCAGTCACCGCAGCCGTGTTATTTCTGTTCAACAGGGGTGCTGTGAAAAGCCATCATAAAAAAGGCTGAGAATCAAGAGGGCAAACACAAATTTCGGGTATTACTTTAATTCAACAGCCAAGACATCTGGGCAGTCTGAATCCATGGTGGCCACTCAAGCCAAAACTTTTTTGAAGGAGGAGGGTGGGAGGAAGGTGTAGAAAATGATCGGAGTATAATTTGGAGGATAGCCTGTAGGGTTAGGTAGCAAATAGACTTGACACTTAAAGAATAGGCAATTAAGACACGAATGAAGGCAAATTATACGTATCCCAGGATGATGTTTCAGGATCCAATCTGGGTCAGTCACCAGAAAGAGAGGTTTTGTTTCGTTTTGGATCCTGCAACCATTAAGACTTAACATGGAAAGGAAGCGTCTTCTTGGCTAACTTTGTAGGGTTATCATAGCTAAGGGGAGAAGCAAAAACTGCACGTAGAACAAAGGGGTCAAACCTTGGCAACTTTAAGACCTGTGGACTTCAACTCCCAGAATTCCCCAGCTAGCCATGCTGGTTGAGGAATTCTGGGAGTTGAAGTCCACAGGTCCTGAAGTTGCCAAAGTTGGACACCCTTGCACTAAAAGGCCCTTTACACCACCAAGAGATCACTTCCCCAGATAGCAGGCAACACAGACATCGTTTTTTAAAAAGAAATCAGGATTACGGTAATATGGTTAAAATCTTTGGCAATCATCAAATATTATACCATGCAAGCACTTAAAAATCTCAGAAAATTTGGCCACTTAAATTTTAATTTATGTCTGAGTTTGGTGTTAATTGGAGTGCAAATTAAGGGTACCATTTCACTGATCTCCACTCTAAACAATTATAAAGAAATTAAGAGGCTGAACAAAAGTTTGTTTGAATGAGTCTGGTGATCAAACAAGAGACTGGTGATCAAACACTAGTGCCTTTGTGAGGGCCATCTGTAGCTGGAATTCACCACAGCAAATCAACAGCCTTGCAATAAGGTACATACATATGTTTATTTTATTTACTCATATTTATATTCATTTATTCATTTATTAAATATTCATTTATTCATATGTTCAAGCACTCTAACTGAAAAAAAGCAGCATCGCATAGCTTTCTATGGTCACCGCCCCCCCCCCCTTTATTCATTCACTTAAAAGAGAGTAAGAAACAATTTCAGGCAGCCTTTATCAGAACAATTAAATAATTTCACATCCCCAGCTCCAAATTTCCCTTATTGTTTTACATTCTTTTGCAGATGCAGCCCTGACTCAAAAGTACCAATTTTTTTTTCCTGCTAACCTGGATCTTCAGGACAGCCTGTTAAGGATGGTCCTCTATTTGGAGAACGAGTATACAGCGGAACGTTGTGAGAGTGGTGTAGTAAAATACACAAACCAATATAGAGATACACTGAGTAGGAAAATAGGTTTTTACTTTAATGGAAATAGAGGTTTAGCAATGTCCATCAGTCAGTCTGAATTCATACACAATCAAGTCAGTCAGTCTTCAAACAGTTCAGTTCAGGGATAATCCAATACTCCAAGTCCTTTACCAAATATACAGTTTGATGCAAACACTAAACTCACAGAATACACTGGTTAACACAAGGCTCTTCTTTAGTGACCAACACCCTGCATTCAGTAACCAACAATCCACAACAAGTAACCCACAATCACAAGTAATTCTGGCTCCTTCTTATTGCTGCTTGAGGAAGCAGTAGCCAATCACATTTCCCTTAAAACTATAGTACACTTAAAGGTAAAGTAAGTATTCTTTAAAGTAACAATCCTGGTTTATATATTGCCTACCCAACAATTGTTAGTTTTACATTCCTAACACAGCCCTAAACAAGTGTTAACATACAGATAGTCCTTGACTTACAACTGTTCATTTTTGTGACCATTTGACATTACACCAGCATTGAAAAATGGCTTATGACCGTTTTTCACACTTACGGTTGTCACAGCATCCCCATGGTCATGTAATAAAAATTCAGATGTTTGGTACTAGGCGTGTATTTATGACAGTTGCAATGTCCTGAGGTCATGTGATCATCTTTGATGACCTCCTGACAAGCAAGGAAAGGGAGGAAAAAGAAGAGACGATCAGCATCATGGTAGATGGATTCAGTTACAGTGCACCACTGGAAGACCTAAAAGTTGGGGATGGATTCTACTGGAGAAAATATTTCTAGGTGGTTGATGGCACATATATTGATTGATATGATAACTGGATGGCACATAAATAATCAATCGGGTTCAAAAATGCTTCTTTAAATAAATGTACCAGATAACCCACTGAATATCATATACCAGATTCAAGGCCATATCAAGACATTTTGTTTGACATACAGTAGAGGTCAAAATAAGTTCTTTGCTTCCTCGTGTTCTCCAACAAGGATAATCATGAGGGAGAGAGGGAGGGAAGGGAAAAAGTTATACTGGTCTGGACAATGGGCTAAGGTTAGGGTTAGCCCTTGGAACATGAAGTTATAGGACAGTTTACTTTTATAGCAGAGCTATATAGCAGTATTTAGAGGAGAAGGTGTCTTTCCAATTCTTTGTCATTTGTATTCAGCTGTTATGATTCCTACTTAATAGTCTCCTCAAAAGTTTAACCTAGATGAGAATCATGCATAATCTGCTGGCAATAATAATAATGTTTTAAAATGCTTAAGACCCAAGCAAGAATTTACACCAATATGAGAGCCAGTGCCATGTCTTAGCATTAATTACATGTCTAATTCTGGATACCAGTAAATTTTACAGTTAGATGGCAGCAAAATATGTTTCATTCTATCACCCAGCACATATTAATCATCAGCTTAAAAGCTTGGTGGCACACAACCTTTGAAGCTAAGCTAGTCGTGTCATAATTGGTTCTCTCACCCCAGAAGGCTCAGTGGAAATATTCATAGCTTTTACAAAATCCTACAAAGTGCAGAAACTGCAGAGTAAAAATGGCATTAGGAGGGTTAGTAGCACTTCTATATATATGTATGCTTACCTTAGAGGAGGAGACTCTTATGTAAAATATGTGCTACAACCACAGGTGTAGTTTGCTCCATTGTCACATCTATGAATGCACTACAACAACCATCAGTCTTTTATGCTAGGCCAGGGCCAGGCAAGATATCGCTCACAGCTGGCTCATCTATCTATCTATATATCTATCTAACTAACTATCTATCTATCTATCTGGTTGGCTCAATATTATTTACACACACACACATACACAAAACCCCAAAACAAAATAAAACCAAGAGGGTCCACAGCATCCTTGCCCAAGGCATGGGAGAAGAAGCAGGTTTTTAATAGTTTTTGAATGGTCGTTACGATAGTAGCAGTACAAATCTTTCAGGAATATCATTTTAGAGGGCAGGGCCCACCACAAAGAGGACACTTTTCCTGGGTCCCAAAGCATAACATTGTCTAATTCATGGGTGTCAAAATCATGGTGTCGCATGACATTTCATGAGGTTTTCCCATCCACGGAGCTGGGGATGGGCATGGCCTGCATATGACGCATACAGCCCACAGGCCGCCACTTTGACACCCCTGGTTTAATCAATAGAAACCTTAGCACACCCATCCTATTTGACCTCATTGGGTGGGAGGAAACAGTCAGAGATAAGCAGTCCTTCAACTAGCCAAGATCTGTGCCATGAAGGACTTTATATGTGCAGTGGGGCTGCCAAAGGCCCATTCCATTACCATCAAAATCTCAAGGGCTAGTGATACCAATTTTATATAGTTGTATTGTGTTTTAAAAAATAATGCACACAATGCCAGGCTTAAGTTTTATTTTTCCTTCTGGACCTTCCCCAAAACAAACTTCCTCCTGTCCTAAAGGGCCAAATATTCCAGTCTCACTCTGGGTGGGATTCCCACATTCTCTCTGGCCTTCCAATTTAATTTTTTAAAACATGGGCTGTCACCTCTAGATGAATCTCAAAGACAGTTCTGCAAGTTGTTATAACTGAGAAGAGTCTTCTGTTCAACAAGAAAGAGTAGATTACTGGGGATATAATCAGGCGTTTCACCCATCAATTATGAGAAATTCTGTTCTACAAACTGCATTTGGTATGGAATTTTGCATGAGGAGGGTGTCATCTGCTGACCCATAATTATTTGTCTAGAATTGGAGCTTATGCCTGAGCTTTCCAGCCCTAGATCTAACTAGAGCCTAGCAGTGGTGAAATTCAATTTTTTTACTACCGGTCCTGTGGGCGTGGCCACAGGATTAAACATCACCAAGACAGAATTAAACTTCACCAAAGTTACAATGTAATAAGGGGAAAGGCAGTTTCTGTTAGCAAGGCAATAAAGATTAGGCTAGAAACAGCCGCCTTATTTACAGGATTTACAGAAGTTAATCTTTACAGGATTAACCCTGCAAAATGGGGGGAAAAAACAAAAGGAGATTTCTTCTAATAACCAGTTCTATAGAACCAGCTGAATTTCACCTCTGGAGTCTAGGTAAGTAAGAATTTCTAGTCAATATCTGTTGCAATTCTATTATTTTCCAATCTTTGACGTAACCATACTATACTATGAAACACATGTGAAAGCCCTTTACTAAGAATATTACAATAGGTTTGGTCTTAATCCTCCTCACTTAATTGCCCCATTCAAAACTGAAAATATACTCTTTATCCTGATACACATCATTCTCTCATTATTTTACTTAAGGGAGTTGAGATGTCCTTGTTTACACTCATGAGGAAGAAATTATCTCCTTCTGGAGTGAGATGGATTCTGTTCTCTTGAGATAGGAGAACAAGTGACCTATGATACGCCAAGTTGTCTGAATGTCCTATCACTCCTCCATTTCATAATGTTGGAGTCATTCCACTTTGCCTTATCAAATCCTATTTATGGTTTTGCTCTCTGCTATAATCATCTTAATAACTGTTCTACTTAAGACCGTGTTATCTTCTGGGAATAGCTCAAAAAGGCTGCACACATCCCTCAAAATTCTGGCAGCTGGTGCCAACCTGGGTCTTCAAACAAGGTCAAATGCATAGATATGAGAAGTCAGCAGTTCACAATGTGCCAAGCAAGAGAGTGGAAAGAAGGATGTGCTGCATAGCTCGATTCAGCATTCTTATTCTTCTTTATTGCATCTGTGACCCCAATCAAAATTGGTTTGCTATGCAAATGAGCATTCCAGAGGAACTATACTTCCAGATGGGGCTTTCTGTTAAACAATTATTCTGCTTTATTCCTAGATAATTGTTTCTTTGGCCAGATATCATTTATTCACCTGTAAATATTCCTCACTCTTCCATGGCTCTCTTTATAGACCTTCATGAAATTCTACCACATAGGATGAGCCAGAATAGCTCTACAATACAAGAACTATCAATATCTGAAAGCCTGCTGCAATTCCTATAGCAAACAAAAAAGATGAGCTTTTTTCTTCCTTCTCAGCAACTAGGTTCATGGTTAACATATTGAGTTGAATCATGGGCTCCTTAGCCGTGGTTGACTGAATGTTCTGAAATTGCCTGGATTCGCACAGCATGGCAAGCTATGGTTCACAATGGCTGTATTCACAATAAAGCCTATTGTAGCTGAGCCCAATCTGTCTTGTTGCATTTAAGCCTGTCCTACTGCTTTGTGGTGCTCATGAGGACGGGAAATGGAACATACAAATTCTCCTCTGCCATCTCTTTGTTTTCTGTTACAAAATGGTTGGTCCTGATGCATCAAGGACAGAAGAGGAGAATTGGGTATAAGGGACATAGAATAAATATGTCTGGGATCATTGTGGCTGAAAATGAGGATGGCAAATCACAGAGAGTTCTTGCAACTGGTTTCTTCTCATTCATTTTGCTATGGTAAAGTGGTTTTAAGAGGTTCCCATGTGTAATAAGGAGCAAAAGCAGCACATTTCTGAGCTGTAATATGTCATTTCCAAACTTAGAAGTGCTCTGATGCTAAATAGACTTCCTTCGCAGTAAACCCTCTTGAATATATTCTTAACAATTATGAAAAAGATTGTATTGTAACTCTCACAGCTTGTATGGTATTTTCTACTGTTCTCTAGGATTTTTTTTGTTGGAAGTTTAATCAAACTTTGATCTCTCTCTTACATTATAATATCTAATGCATCCTGCAAGGACAAATTTAATTCTTCCTCTTGTGCCAAAGAGACCAAATCCAGGAATCGGGGTGTTTAAATTTTTCACTACACTGTGGATTTTGAGATTTTAGGAAGATTGAATATTGAACGCACGTATACCTGTAACTCCAAGCCAAACTTTAATTGAATTAATCAGATGAAATACAGATCGGAATCAGATTTATCTGTTTAATTATAAAAATTAATATACTACTCAATCCCCAAATTCTAGCATTGTACCCAAATCCCAGATTTTAGAATTACAGCAAATAAGATGTGTCTCTTATCCCATAAGCTTAGCTGTTGTTTTCATATCTCATTGCATCAATCACTTGCAAAATTACTTATCAAGTGACAAAAATACTGCTCTAAAATTGTCATGTGCTCAAGCAAGTAAGTAGGGCCAACGCTCATCAAATGCCATTTTCCTGGCTTTTCAACTAATATAGCTCAACTGATATTGAACTATAGGAAATGCAGGCTAAAGGACAGAAGATGCATAGAAAAAGGTGGTTTCCCCCCCCAGGAGGCAACTGGACTTTTTTCTTTTTTTCTTTTGAAGACGTTTTGCTTCTCATCCAAGAAACTTCTTCAATTCTGACAGGATAGTGGGGAATGGAAAGAGTTATATTCCTTACAAATCCTTCCATTCCCCACTATCCTGTCAGAGCTGAAGAAGCTTCTTGTATGAGAAGCGAAATGTCTTCAAAAGAAAAAACAAGAATGTTGAGAGAGCGCAGCGCGAGAAAAAAGTGGGGAAAAGGCACGACTAGATGATCATGAGGGAGCTCTTTATTTTGCCAGCAAAAAGACATGCGGCTGCAGGCGGGCCACTCGTTTTATACTTCGCGGTCCGCCTGCAGCCAATCAGGGTCCGTCCTTCCTGCAGCCAATCAGGGTCTGTTCTTCCGGCAGCCAATCAGCTGCCAGCAGTCAGCGCAGCACGGGTGGACCAGATGGAAACTCCACCCGGGCATGCGCAGACACAACAAAGAAAGACCAGTTGCCTCTTGGGGGAAAAAAAGCACCTTTGGGACAACCCTGGATGACTGAAAATCTCTACAGCAGGGGTGTCAAACTCTCATCGTCACATGACATATTTGTTTTCCTGTTCGCTAAATCGGGCCAGCACATGACGCATTTGGCTCACGGGCCGGGAGTTTGATAGCCCTGCTCTACAGACTTTTAAGCATGGAAAATCTTTAAAAGACAACCTTGGTGCTCTGTGAGCTTGGTTGTTTTCTTGCAAGACATTTCATTAACCAAACTAGGTAGCATCATCAGTGCTAAAGAGTTCACCCTCTATTTATATTCTGATGGCTTGCCCTGTCAATGCTGTTGAGAGTGGTCTTGGAGATTCTTTGGCTGGGCTCTTTATTGTTAGTTTGTTTGGCAGTTCCTTGATTGGGGTACTGTTTACTTCTTGATTGTTGGTCTGATTATAATCTTGTTGTTAATCTATGCTCATTTGGGTGTTAATTGCTGGTGGGGAGAGATTTGGGGCTTTTTGTTCCTTTTTTAGCTTGTTGTTCATCTCTTTTGCACAGTATGTAGATGTTGTTTATGTCTGTGTGTCTATTGATGACCGATTTGTCAGAGTGCCATGCTTCCAGAAATTCTCTAGAGTTTTGGACTTGACTTTGTCTAGGATGAACACAGTTTCGCAACTGAAACCAGGGGTAAGTCTGTCCATGTGTTGTTAAATTAAAGAATTTTCATCATGTCTTCTGACTGCTATCTTTATAGGGTAAACTGTTGTGTCTGCCCTCTAAGTCGAGACTAGCATGGACAAAGAAACAGATTCTAATTCTCTCTCCCTCACACATTTATTCAGATCTAAACAAAGGTGGGTCCTCCTATAAGACTGGGAAGAACCCTGTAAAATATTTTGGCAAGCATGTACAGTATACTTTTATTCAGTTACATAAGCAAGGAAACACAAACACTCTGTGAGAGAGTAGATAAAACAGAGAAGTTACTAAAATATCTGTAACATTTACTATTATCAGTGAGCATAAGCATTTTAGCAAACTTTATTTAGAGCAATTTTGGTGGTTTCGATAGTGGCCAGAGCAATTTCCTTCCAAAGACTTTTTGCTTCGTAAAACTCTGCCACCAGCTTCACACACACAGGGCACCTGTCTTTTACTTCACACATTTCAACACAGGAATCTTTATCAACATCACCCAGATCAGGATCAGAGACTCCAGAAGGATAAAACAGTTGCAGAAGAACCCCATTATGCAGGCTACCTTACTGTGTCTTCTTAAGGGATCCAAAACCAGCAGGGTTTTTTTGTTTTTGTTTTTTTTGGACTATTCACTGTTTGTCTCTTTTGCCATTTGGTCTTGACAAATTCCATTTTCCCACATCCAGTTGCAATTTGCAAGAATTGCCTGAAACTGCTGAATCAAATTTTTCTTCCTCCCTGTCCCTTGCCCTTGCCTCCAATTCCTTTATCAGTTAGGGAAGAAATCAGTTTGCATATGAAATGCATCTCAGTTCCAGTACGTTCTGCTTAAACCGCAATACAGTGAAAGTAAGTATTTCGGAAAAAGCCTCTTAGGATTTACTTTGAAGTCTTATTGTCTTATAACTTCCACATGTTTCATAATCCTTGCTTGCCCTGTCCTGTGGAGAATAAATTATCTAGACTTTTATTCACTGGGTGTTTGCCCCTTATTTTCAATCTTATGACATCTTGGAGAGTCATAGAATGAAAAAGAAAATTTAAATATCCGCATTGGAACCATAGTGATCAGAACTGCTATGGATCGAGCCAGAAGGCTTATCCAAATACATCTCTCCCTTCCTCTCCCCCACCCCATCCCAAATTTTTCATACCCCTGGGAGAAAGAAAAAAGATAAAACAGTGAAAGGGATGGGCTGTCTAAGAAGTTGTATTTTGTTTAGCTGCTGCAGGACAGTCTCAGAAACAGGAGCAGTGAACCAAGTGGGATGCACAAACCAATTGACAGGAGACAGTCAGATTAACTTCAAACAGTCCTAGGAGCTGGTTTGGACTAGGAAAAAGAAACCTCTCTGGTTTCCTTATCAAGACTAATAAACTGGGTTAAAATATTTGCATGATACCTTAATCATCTAGGTAGAAGAAAATTGTTGGTTCGAATCCAGGATCGGTCTTCCAAAGAACACTCAGGGCAAATTGCTTGAAGAAGAGGCTAAATTTATTCCACAGCTTTAACAGGCAGTACAGCAATCCAAGGTGGCCACATAGTACAGTTTACAAATGGTTACTTTTTATAGGAAAACGTGACTTCTAAGAATTATTGAGACTGCTACTAGGAGGGTGGCCAAAAGGGGGCTATCAAGGCTTAGGCACTCTGCTAAATTGGCAGATTTTTTTCCACGTATTTATCATTTGTCAACTGGCTACCTGTTTAATTAATACCGTATCTGGAAATGACAGTCATGCAGAAGAAAGGGCCTTCTGTTTATTAACCGGTGTAATCTCTGATATCCTGAAAGCAATTGTTTACCTGAATGGGCTGCCACCTTTGGCCAATCCCAATCTCTTTATCAAGTTTGTTACGTTTTGTTTTAGTGTAATTTCTCCCAACTTGCCCTGGAAATGACTGTGAGGTTGGGATGTGAGGAACAATGAAAGATTGACGGCAGGGAAGATTTTGATTTCCTTCCCACAATCCTTTAACTCAATCTTTCAGTTCAGGTTAACAAGAGCAACTTTCCTATTCAACCGGTAGAAAGGTTCCTAGTGAATATATGCTAACATGACCCTTTCCCTTTTGTTTTTACTACAGTTCCTGAAAGTCAACAAGTCCATAATCCACCCACAATCATTACCCACAAATAGATTTCCGCTAGTATTTATTATAAACAGGGGACAGAAAGGAATAAGGTTACAAGTGTTTGTATATGCAATGCTCTCCCTAAAGAAAACTTGTCAACTTTAAGATATAGCTGGCTGAGGAATTCTAGGAGCTGAAGTCCACACGTCTTAAAGTTGCCACGTTTGATCATCCACATCCTACAGCATATCTTTGAACTATGGGGAGAAATATTAAATGTGAAGATTTAAAATTAAACTGGTTGTATTTCTCCTTAACGGAAATATGAGGTGTGTAGTTGGATATGTGATTAGATTTCTTTTTTCTTGGTTTATCTTGGGAGCAGGCATATCGTCTAAGGAATGTTAAATGTCTTCCCATGTATGAATTTGCAGTACATACATTCATACCACTAATGCATAATTTAATATGGTTGTTTATAGCATTTCAGTGTTTCTTCATTATTGATCAAGTGGGATACACAAAATGGCTTCTCATTACCAGTTTAAGAAGATGGCTGAGCCAGTGGTGGAATTCAAGTTTTTTTTACTACCGGTTCTGTGGGCGTGGCTTGGAGGGCGTGGCTGGGGGAATCATGTGACTTGATGGGCAGTTTCTGTAAGCAGGGCAATAAAGATTAGGCTACAAACAACACCAGCATGTTTTTTTCTTGCCTTCCTTACAGGAATAACCCTGTAAAGTGGAAAGAAACAAAAGGAGATTTCTTCTAACAACCAGTTCTCCGAACCGCTTAGAAAATTTACTACCGGTTCTAGCGAACCTGCTATAACCTGCTGAATTTCACCTCTGGGCAGAGCCCCTGAAAGATCACTTAGATCTAGGGTGTTAAATTATCCCCCCTACATTTCTGAGTAGTGTGATTAGTTGAAATTGGAAGAAAAAAGCCTTTATCCATTTTCTGTCTTACACAAAGATCTACTCCACTGTATGCACCAAGCACCTCCTTCCACCCTAGAGTTTCTATTAATTTAGGTGAAGAAGTAATTCAGCAGCTGCCTTTGTTTGAATGCTGAAACAATACTGAATCCTGAAATAAAGGGGTGGGGAGAGAACATGCCCTGCATACAAGAGCTCTACTGTGCTCTGGTGCAGCCTTCCCATCACCGCACGAGTGATTCTGGGGGCTCCTCAGAGCTCTCATATTACACCTCTCCTCCGTGAGCTGCACTGGCTTCCTGTGGCCTTCCGGGTGCGATTCAAGGTGTTGGTTCTCACCTTTAAAGTGCT